>APFE031217329.1:0-12702 GCA_000404065.3 Pinus taeda | reverse complement strand
ATTGAATGAGGGTAACTCGATTCATTTACAGAATCTCTTTTATGTACCTGATCACAAGAAGAACTTGGTGTCCATTTCAGCAATGGAGGTATATAGCGTGGCACTCATCGACGGAAAGTTACGTGTTTGAAAATAGAATTTTCAAAGATGTTTTTGAGTTCAGGGTTGTATCAAGTTGCAGGAAGTCCACTGGGGACCATGTCCATTGACACAGCACCAGAGGCCTATGAGTCAGATGGTGATAGGGATGCCTGAATTCAAAAAGAGCATGAAAGTCCATGTCTGAGATGTACCGAAGGAAAATCTTACAAGGGGACCATTCCCCTCATTTAGCAGGTCCACAGGTTTGGAAAAACCTGAGCAGCTTGAGATTCATGATCAGGAATATCACATATGCACGTGGAAGAAAGCCCTCTATGGCTTGAAGAAAAATTCCCCGGGTGTAGTACAAGATGATTGACAGTTGTCAGATGAAGCTGAGATTCACTAAGAGTGAAGCCGATCCAAACCATTGTTTGAAGGTTGTGGTTGATAAACCTCTCATACCAGCACCTTTTGAGGACGACCTATTTCAAACATGTGCAAAGCCTCTCACTTGCAGAAGTAAGAGGGAGTTGGATTCCGGATGTGGAATGGTAAACTGCAAGCCTGTGACTACCTCGAGGATCTTAACTTTCAAAAGTTATATGGTAGTGATGTCGTACTAGATTTGGGAAATGCCTCTGAGTTTCATAAACTCATTCGCGTTGATGTTCTTGGTGAAATTCCATCCAGACATGTTTTGCAGTTACCATGGTGCGCTCATATTTGGTTGAGCCTCACTGGATTGGTGCCAAGAATCTTCTGACATATCTTCGAGGCACAATCTCTCATGGATTAAGATACACTGCTGGAAATATGAAATTGTATGATTATTCAAATGTTGACTGGGCATGCAGTGTGGAGGCTCACTAGAGCACTTCTCATTGCTGGTTCTCTTTGGATTCTACTTCGGTATCATGGATGATCAAGAAGCAAAAGTCGGTAGCTATAAGCACCGCCAAGACCGAATACATAGCTACGAATATGATCTTGTGTGAAGCTGCATGGTTGCAGAAGCTCTTAAGTGCGTTGTTTGTAGACATGATGAATACCACTGTGATTCTCTGTGACAACCAGAGGGGGGATTCGATTATTGAAGAATCTTGTATTTGATGATTGCTCCAACAGATAGACATCAAACACTGCCTAATCTAGGATATGGTAAGTCGATGAGCGAGGAGGCTCCATTGCATTGAGACTGATGTACAGGTCACAGATATATTGTCAAAGCCCCGGGGAAAGGTAAAATTTATGACTTTCCTGAACAATTTGGATTTGTTGAGAGACCTTCCTATAAGGGTCCTGCATGTTGCATGCATTGAGCTCTGGGAGCTCTGAGGGGCTTGGGGTACTTACTAGAGCAACATATGACCCTAGGGCGACTCACCCTCCCTTGGTGGTGCGCTATGTACAAGATGGCAGGTTCAACCTTCCCCTGTGATACCTCATGGTGACTGTGGAATAGGATGATTAGTTCTCCTATGGGCTAGGATGATTAGTTCTTCCGTGGAAACTGTGAAACATGATTATTAGTTCTCCTGTGGGATGGGATGATTAGTTCTCCCATGGAAACTGTGGAATAGGATGATTAGTTCTCCTGTGGGCCGAGATGATTACTTTTCCCGTCACAACTATGGAATGGGATGATTAGTTCTCTTGTGGACCAAGATGATTAGTTCTCCCATGGCAACTATGGAACAGGATTATTAGTTCTCATGTGGGTCGGGATGATTAGTTCTCCTGTGGCAACTGTGAAACAGGATGATTAGTTCTCTTGTGGGCTGGGATGATTAGTTCTCCCATGGCGACTGTGGGGCAGGATGATTCATTCTCCTATGGACAAGATGATTAGTTCTTGTTAATTTTAGGTATGTTCTATGCTAGAGCAATTTAGTTCAATTTTCACAGTTAGCTCGTTACCTTTTGCAGATTAGTAATCACATCAGCATTAAAGTAAATTGCAGATAGAACATAAATATAAATGGTAGAAGACAAGCCAAGACAAGAGGACACAAGATGTGGCACTAGCCAGGGACAAACCCCACAATGTGGGGAAACCCTTGATCAATTCTTCTTTTATGTTCTTCAAAGTTCAGCAAAGAAAGAGAGAGAGAGAGAGTACATTTACAATAGAATTCAACACTTTGACTTATCTAGATAAGAGCATAGATCATCTCTAAGAAGATGATACATGAGATCAGTTGAAAACATGCTTCAACTATTTCTCCAAGGTGACTCCTTCACCTATCATTGTGTTGCATTTTGTCAACATGCTACACCTCACCGTGCTGCACCATGCTACACCCATCATCACTGTACTACATTATGTGCCATTGCTACACCATGTTGCCTTCCCAGCAGTTCTGGTTGTTCCCTGCAGTTCTAATAGTTTCGACTGTTGTCGGTAGTTTCGACAGTTCCAGTAGTTCCGGCTTTTCTGGCAGTTCTGGCTTTTTTGGTAGTTCCGGCTTATCCGATAGTTCCGGCTTTTTCGGCAGTTTCGACTTTTCCGGTAGTTTCATCTTTTCTGGTAGTTCCATCTTTTCCAACTTTTCTAGCAGTTTCATCTTTTCTGACTTTTCTGGCTTTTTCGGCAATTCCGGCTTTTTTGACAGTTCTGGCTTTTCTGGCTTTTCTGGTAGTTCCGACTTTTCCGACAATTCTGGATTTTCTAGCTTTTCCTGCAGTTCCGACTTTTCTGATAGTTCCAGCTTTTTCAGCTTTTCCAACTTTTCTAGCTTTTTCGATTGTTCCTGCTTTTCTGGCTTTTTCGACAGTTCCGGCTTTTCTGGCAATTTCAACTTTTCCAGCTTTTCTGGCTTTTTCGGCAGTTCTGGATTTTTTGACGGTTCTGGCTTTTCTGGCCTTTTCGGCAGTTCCGGCTTTTCTGGCCTTTTCGGCAGTTCCGGCTTTTCTTTCCTTTTCGGCTTTCTGGATCAGGGCAGCGTTATCCCTTAGGATCTCTCCTCCTACTAAAACCCAAAGACAAGTAGAGAGAGGAACAGATCCCAAGTGTGTGTTCAAATGACTTGAAGTCCTCTATATTTATACTAAAACATAGATGATGAATAGGCATGTCTATTGGGCTTTTGAGCCTACTCAAGTTGTTGGTTGGCTTGATAATAATTCCATAATCAAAATAAATTCATAACTCCATGAATACTTATCGTAATCGGATGTTCTTTAGATCAATCCTACACCTCTCGATTAGAGGGATCCAATAAAAATATTTGCTACCATAAATAAGCTAACCCTCTTGGAGTTTGGCCCTAGTTGCCAATTTAACACTCCCTCTCAACTAGGGAGAACTCCATATGCTGATCCATATGTCTGACTGTATTGTCTCTGCCATCAGTGCCCTGCATTGCTCTACTCAATTCTGCTAAGCTTTTCTCAGCTCTGCTGTCTTTGCTCAGCTCTGCTAGCTCTGCTCTGCTCTGCTCAGCTCTACTGGCTCTACTCTGCTCTTCTCAACTCTGTTGACTCTGCTCTGCTCTGCTCGGCTCTATTGGCTCTGCTATACTCTGCTTAGCTCTGCTAAACCATTAAGAAGAATTGATCAAGAATGTCTCATACCATTCTGCACTGACCCGAAGTCAGTCTCAGGGTGCATACCACTGGTCCTAGACCAGTCTCAACCGACCCAAAGTCAATGTCATAGTGGGTACCACTCCTACCACTAGTCCCGGACGAGTATCATCAATGTCAGAGTGTGTACCACTGGTCCTAGACTAGTCTCAACTGACCTGAAGTCAGCGTCATAGTATGTACCACTCTCACTAGTCCCAGACTAGTCCTCCAGTGACCCGAAGTCAGTCTCAGAGTATGTACCACTCATCCCAAACTAGTCTCAACCGACCCAAAGTCAGCGTCATAGTAGGTACAACTACTACAACTGGTCCCAAACCCGTATCATTGATCCCAAATCAATGAAGGTCACCCTAGCATAGGGAGTACGGTAGATACAGCGATGCGTCCATCAGTACTACTATGGTCCCTATCCTCATTTCCGTGCTCATTGATCAAATGAGAGGTACTTCCCATGAGTCCTAGACTACATGGGTAAGATGCCTCAATAGGAGAACTAATCAATCCTGTCCTCACAGGAGAACTTATCATCCTGCTACACAATCGCCATGGAGAACACATCATCCAGGCCTCATAGGAGAGCTAATCATCCTGCTACATAATCGTCATGGAGAACACATCATCCAGACCTCACAGGAGAATTAATCATCCTGCTACATAATCGTAATGGAGAACACATCATCCAGACCTCACAGGAGAACTAATCATCCTGCTACATAGTTTCCATGGGAGAACTAATCATCCCGGCCCACAGGAGAACTAATCATCCTGTTCATAGCGCACCACTAGGGGATGGTGATTCACCCTGTGGTCATATGTTGCTCTAGTAAGTACCCCAAGCCCCCCAAAGCTCCTAGAGCTATATGCATGCAACATGCAAGACCCTTATAAGAAGGTCTCTCAACGACTCCAAGTCGTTCGAGAAAGTCACAGATTTGACCTCTCCCCAGGGCTTTGACAAAATGTTTGCGATCTATACATTAGTCTCAATGCGATGGAGCCTCTTCGTTCATCGACTTACCATATCCCAGATAAGGCAGTATCTGATGTCTATCTACTAGAGAAATCATCGAATACGAGATTCCTCAATAATCGAATCCCACCTCTAGTTGTCACAAAGAATCTCAGTGGTATTCATCATGTGTACAAACAGCTCACTTAAGAGCTTCTGCAACCATGCAGCTTCACACAAGATCATACTCGTAGCTATGTATTCGGTCTTAACAGTGCTTATACCAACCGATTTCTTCTTCCGGCTCATCCATGATATTGAAGCACAATCTAAAGAGAACCAACACTAAGAAGTGCTCTAGTGATCCTCCACACTGCCTGCCCACTTAGCATTCAAATAATCATGCAGTTTCATATTTTCGGTAGTGTATCTCAATCCATGAGAGATTGTGCCCTGAAGATATCTCAGAAGATTCTTGGCACCAATCCAGTGAGGCTCAACCAAATGTGAGCTCAGCATGCTAACTACAAAACATATGCTCGGACGGAAGTTAACCAAGAACATCAACGCGAATGAGTTTATGAAACTGGATTCCGCAAGCCACTAGAGTGCATAGATTCTTCCTTACTAAGTCTTGACCTCAACTGGTCTTGAATGGGATGAGTCCAATTTGGTACCCAGTTCCCGACAGATATCCTCTCAGGGATTGCTCGAACCTCTCAAGCCTTCTGTCTGCTCAATGCTAGCTTAATTTGCAGGTTAGCTCAGCTTTCTATTTTTTGCTTCTTGCTTATTCTCTGTTTTGTCTCTGTCTCACTATCTCCTTCTTTCTTACAGTGCTCGCTTGCTTGTTTATGTTCTCTGTCTATTCATGGCTTAAAGCCAATTTGTCTCATGACTATTTGCTTCCTCTTTTGCCCCTTCGGATCACCTACTGCTATTTGCTTGGATTTCCCTGCCTCTGTGTCATTACCACTGTGTAACGTCTCGCAGGAAAGTTGCCACTTGTCCTCTCATGAACTGCGCCGGCTCTTCCTCAAACGGTTCGGTATTTTGGTTACACTGTGTAATGATTCATCTACCAACTCAGTGGTCAAAGCGGACTTCAGAATTTTATATGCCGCAACTTAATTCTCCCTTCAGATCCGGTCATTCATTGGGTGCAATCTCCGCCATTAGATCTAGAGCCCCCAAATCCTACGGTGTTCGCTCTTATCACGTGGTTGACTTGCTCGACTGTTAGCCTACGATGAGAGGTGGTTTTCTCTCTCATCCACTAGACATGCGTCGTGTAATGTGTAGAATCACTCGTTCTCCTGCCAAATCTGCTTACCGCCCAACATGCCTCTAATATTCCGTCAGTTTTGGAGCGTGGGGCTCGCCTTTTGCTTTAGCGCTTTCCCTATGGTTTCCCAGCTTCCCATGCGACCGAGAACTCGAGGCTTTTCTTTCTTGAGGGGTTTTTCCTAGTGATGCGTGATTAGAAACACCCTCCATTTTCCAATGCAGACTTTCTAATTTCTAGTTTGCATCCTCTGTAGTCTCCATGGGCCTCGGTCAGTGTGCTTTGACCAAGGTCCTCATTGTTCCTTGTTGGCTACAAACTGCCACTGTTTAGAGGTCTTCCTGATAACTCTTTGTTCACAAGTTTTTTGAAGTCTGTCCTGATTTGATACAGTCATAGAACTTTGAGAATTTTTGTGGATCCAATTCGAATCAATTATGTTTTAGAAATACAAGGGAAGAATCCACAAGAACCTTCTATCCTTGCAGAAGGGGAGAATCCATAAGAACCTTCTCTTCATCCTACAGGGGAGAATCCACAAGAACCTCCACCTTCAGAGTAGATCAGTCCAATACACATTGATGAAAAATACATGCTGTCAAACTGGTATCAAGATATTGTTAATTTCTTGATCAATTTTGAGTGTCCGACATCATTCTCCAAAACCTAGTGTAAAACCCTCAAGTTGAAATCAGTGAAGTGTTGCATTATTAATGCAAATTTATACTGGAAAGATCCACTTAAAATTTTGTGATTATGATTAACAAAATCAAAAACTGAAGGCATCATTGATCATTTTCATACAGGATTTTGTGGGGGACACTACGCTTGGAGAGCTATAGCATACAAGATTCTGAGGGGAGGATTTTATTGGCCCTCATTGTTTTACAAGTAGGAGCAAAGGTAAGAGGATGTGTTCTTTGCCAAATGTTTGTTGAAAATAGAAATTAGCAACTCTTCCACTTGTTCCATCAATGGTTTCAGCTCCTTTTTCTCAGTGGGGATTAGATTTTATTGGAGAGGTTCACCCCAATTCAAGTAATCAACATAGATGGATCCTCACTACAACAGATTACTTTACTAAATGGGTGGAAGCAATTCCGGTCAGAAATGCTACTAATGCAGTAGTAATTAAGTTTATTGAGGAGAACATCTTAGCTAGATTTGGTTGCCCAACTCAAATTGTAATAAATAATGCAACATCTTTTTCTAGTGTTAAAATGATTGACTTTTTCCAGAAATATCAGATTTTGCTACATCATTTAACTCCATATTACCTTAAGGGTAATGGCCTTGCAGAATCATCAAACAACTTGGTAAAGGTAATAAAAAAGACACTAGCTGATCATAAGAAAAGTTGGGATTCACATTTAATTTATGCAGCATGGGCAAGTAGAATTACTCCAAAGAGGTCCACTGGAAAATCTCCATTTTAGCTAGTCTATGGTAAAGATGCAATCTTCCCTACCAATTTGGCTTTCCCTGTTTTAAAATTTCCGCAGGATGCAACAGATGAACCTGATGATTTTTTAAGAAGAATCAATCAAATTATTGAACTTAATGAAAATAGAGATGAAATTCAATACAAATTGCAGAAATATAAAAATAAGATGAAAGTCTTGTTTGATAGAAGAGCCAAGGAAAGGGACTTTAAGGAAGGTGATCTAGTTCTAAGATGGGATGCCAGGAGAGAAGAGAAAGGAAAGAATGAAAAATTCGACAATTTGTGGTTTGGACCTTTAGCAATTGCTGAAGTAAAGGGTAACAACACTTTTGTGCTGCAGAATCTTGAGGGGCAATATTCTGCTTATCCTGTAAATGGAAGGTTTCTCAAACATTATATTCAGTACTAAGAAGGTGAAATAGTTTTCATTGTACATAACTCTGGTTTTCTTTTCCTTTCCAAATGGTCAATGTGATATTTTTTACAGCAAGGACTCCATATCCCGAGGAGAAGCAAATGGATTTACAGGTTCTCTGCATTCTACAGGAGAAAGTAGACCCCGAATGGAGCCAATGTTGTAGCATTTTTTGCTTTTGATTAGATAGAATATTTCAAAAAATGTTAATTTAGGGTATGGACATAACAAAGTGAATAAAATGTTAGTTTAAAAGAATATTTCGATGATTCTGTCCATATCAAAGTAAATGTTAGGATAGTTTCTCTAAAAAATAAAGGCAAAAAGAAAATGTTAGGTAGAAATAAAACAAATAAACTCTGAAAGTGAGCAAGTCCAAATGCCACTACTTTGTCTGCAAAATAATAGTTGTGTGCAACTTGTTTTAAATTCCACAACCCATGACAATCAAACTATTTAATCTTGACTGCTTCATGCTTTAAATTTGATGTTATAGATAGAGAATAAAGATCTGGCCAAACTATTTAATCTTGGCAGATCACTAGTTAGGTAGAGAATAATAAGGTGCTCATTAGTTTAATCTGAGCCCTTGAAAATTATAAGGGTAGATTTAGATAGTTTTTTTTTGTTAAATAAAAAGAAATGATAAGGGTTTGCTAGCTTAACTGCACCCATTAAAGTGAAGAAAAAATGATAGGATAAGAAAAGGGTAACTAGAGAAAGGTTGCAGAATTTTAATGGTTGATTGTACCAAATGTACAGTTATCATGTTTCTAAGTCCATGAGGTAGTTACACGAGGCAAATGAATGACTACAAATCAATTTATTAACCTCCCTCATCCTTATTCATTCATATAATTACTAATTTCCCCTTCCTACCTTCATATATCCATATTCATTCATTTTCTATTAAAAACCCCTTTTCCTAAAGTAAAAATTCCATCTAAAATCCCCTTTTACCCAAAAAACCCACAAAATAGTTTTACCCTAAGTATTGATGAAATATGAAAATCAAATAGAAACATTAATACTTCGTCGTTTTCCCTTTTCGCTCATATTCATATTAATACTAACATAATGTATTAAAACCTTAATATTTTCCCTTTCCCATATATAGTAACTCCATTTATTTAAAATACCCCGAAAACCCTTAATTTCCGTTAGAAACTGCACTATACACAAATATCACAAATCAGTGGACTGAGGGCCTTTTAAAATATGCACATATAATATTTTTGCAATAAAACTATGTATTATATGAAATATCGCATCGGCAGGTTGAAATTCCTTTATATAAATAACCCTCCCCGCATTACAAATACCGATTGCGATATGCGATGGTAAGCCCGGACCCAACCACATATATACCATAATACATTACCCATATCGCATCCATCGCAAAGTCTCGATCCAAATGCATACAAGCCTCTGCTTCTTGCGATTCCCAATAGTGATAAGGATACAAACCTGACGCTGCATATATTATAACCTATCATCATATCGCATCCACCCTTCCATCGCATCCTGCTCAAAGCAATAACCCTTAGTGCATTCTGATCCGCGACTGCAATATCAAAGCCCGGACCCGACATAGTTATATGTCATATAATATTTCATGTCATGTTCGCTCACTATCACATCACTTTGTCATAAGCCTTCCCTTGCCATACTCCGATTGCAATAGCCGATATCACCTGGACCCCATATCATTATCCGCTCAGGTCTATAATTTTTCAAGTCTGCCATATGTGATTTTGTAACCTTTTTTGTGTAAAATCAATTTTTCGATTTAAACATGTAAACGACCCAAAAGCTCCATTTCACCACTAATAATTGTTTTAAACAAGATTAAGCCATTCCTGCTTTAATTAATCCTCTGTACTCTTTCCTCCACTGTTTATTTTTTTTGCCCGATAGCTAAAAGCAAGACTTTTTCTCCATTAAACGAATTTTTACACCATTTTCTTTGTTTGCCTGTTTTCACACAGCGCAGCCCAATAATACCTCTGCGGCCTTTTTAAGAAATCATTTGGCCTCTGATATGCCCCAGACTTCTTCTGATAACCTTTCAGAACTCAACAGATCCATTAAAGACCCTCAGCCACCATGTTTTTCTTAACAAGTTATGTGTTGTGCAGGTAAGAAGACTATTGTTCCACGTTTATAAACACAGACCTGCAAAATAGTTTGGAGATGAATATGAAGAATTTAGTGTTGAAAAACACAGTAAAAACTGAAATGCGCAGTAAAGGGTTAAAAGGAGAATAGTCAATAGGTCACTCAGCCAGATCAAAAGACAATTACAGAGTTTCAAACAACATCATATAAAAAGGTTAAAAGAAGCAATTGGCCAACGTGAAGGATTCAAACAATTGCTCAGCTAAAGGGGCAAAATATGATACAACTGAACCCAGCACAACCTGAATAAAGGGAACAACAAGAAGCAGTTCAATAGCTACCCCCATCTTCTTGCCATGAAGATCTTTTCCTTTCCCGAAATAAATCTTAATCAGTTTTAGGATATTTCCCAAGTTTTATTGTTGTATAAATAACTCCTTTTCTGAGTTGTAAATGGTTCGGAGTTCAAGATTCATAGTCTGTTGCTTGCAAAGTTATAACTATTTGTATTACTTTGAACCTGGAAGCCACCTTTGAAAGAAGCTTTTGCAAAATCTTGATGTAATCGGTCTTTTTGGAACCTTAATACAAAGCAAGGGATTCTGAATATGGTCTTCCACAGTTTGTGTTATCCTATAAGTTTTTCCAGTTTTTCAATCATTTTGTATTACTTCACATGCTTGTGACTTGCAAAGATATCTAGGTAGAAACAATTAGAGTTTTAATTGATTCCTATAAGCTCCTGAAGTGATCATCTATTAAGAGATTGGATTAATGCAACTGTTTGTGTAGCTAATCCCCTCTAATCAATAAATCATCAGCATCTTGTGTAAGCATTAAATATACTGCCTTGAACATTTGGAACGTAGTTTAGAAGTTTTTCCAACTTATGATTGTTTTGTTTTACAGTCTGGAAACTGTGATAATCATATTTTTGTTGTCTACTACTCACCACTATTTTGATCTATATCACTGTGTAATGCTTTATAACAGCGCTTTGCTTAAGTGTTTTTTTTTTCTAAATATGTCTACTTCTATATTAATACAAAATAGTTTTACACGGAGGCCATGGCCTCATAAAATCTAGCCCAAAGATGCAGCATGATTACAAGCATAGCAGATCAGTTTGCAAAAAAACCCAACTGAATATTGCCTGGAAGAATAGCAAAGAACCTGACCATGACTAGAGCAAAAAAACAAAGAACCCCCATTGTTGAACAAAGAACTGAGATTTAGGTTCGGGGTATACATCAACCAAAATAAAAAAATTAGACCAAATAGATGGAACTGAGAGAAATTTCCTGAAGCCCAAAGCGGTCTACTGACATCAGAAGTAGCTGTGAATGCATTCGAGACTGGAAACCGAAGGCTAGTAGAGTATCCTTTTCGCGGGAGAAACTGATGATTTGAGCAAGAGAAAGTGAATATTCTCAAGCTTGTTGAACTACCAAAAAACCAAAAACCACCAATCTGTTCAGACTTCATGAGATGCATCGGGCGGCTCTTTGATGATGTAGCATCCATACTTGTAATCATCATCTTCCTCAGAGGAGCCCGCCTATTCCTTCATGGTTGGGGAGGCCTTGCTTTTTCCTGAGCCTGAAGCTTTTCTCGGTTCGAAGTTCATCTGGATGGAACCATGTCTGTCTTCTGCCAATCTTTCCGTGGTCACTCCAAGGGAACCTGCTACCTGACCTAGATTGAGCTCGTTGAGCTCAATGGTAACCGTGGCCATAAAGGAGACAGTGCCATGACTGCAAGGGAATTGAAGCCAAGTAGTGTTAGTAGAAGAGTTGAGGGAGCTCGTTGCCATATTATGCAGGCCTTTGTCCCTGCCCTGTCCACTCTAAGTAGCCGGGTATTGATCCATGCGGAAATTCGAACAAAAAGTCAAGGAGTCTGGCGACCCGCTTGCCCTCTCGAGCTGCCTCTTCTGCAACTCATCCTCTGGCGAAGTTTCAGCATGGCTAGAGGAACATAGTGATCCGGGTGGATAAACGAACTATGGAGGCAGAGAGGGATGAGGACAAGCTTGTCTTCAACACTCATAGGGACGAAAGGGAGAGCAACAAACAGTTGTCTAGCAAATTTGCCAGAGAGACAATGAGAAGCTTCTATGCATATCCATAAAGTCGCCCAACGAACTAGAGCCCAGTGTAATCCTGGGAAAGTTTGAGAGAAAATTGTTGCCGCTGTAGAGGAGGGTCTGAAACATAGAGAAGAAACGCGAATGTGGCAAGTTGAAAGCGCCATGAGCTGAAAACAAACCGGTGGCATAGGAGGTATAGGCTGCATTAAGGCAGCAATAAACTTGAGCGCAGGGGAAATTATGAGCTGTGTCATGAGAGGCCGAGTGGAGGTAGAGAGCAGCGACGCGCCCACCCAAACAACTACCCATGTACCTGTACCATAGTCAGACACCCGCATCCGGGAGCCCTTTGGTGAAGTGTTAATTTACCCCATAGGATTAATTACCTCATTTCTACATCTGTCTTCATTCGTTGGTCTTCCATAAACTTAAACCAAAAACCCCCCAAAGATATTATTTTAGATGCTCTGGCATTGGTAGCCTAACCTACTACTATCTCATAGGTACAACATACTCCAGGAACAAACCCTAGATAAAGAAGAAATGAATCCAACCATATCTTGTAATGCATTGAGTGGAATTACCACTCCTCAAACTATCAAGATAGAAGGACATATCAAGAAGAAAAAGGTAATAATGTTGATTGATTCAAGAAGTACCCACAATTTTATTCATTGTAAGATAGCAAAAGAATTGAATTGCTTCCTATATCCAGCACGAGAGTGTCAAG
>APFE031217324.1:125840-181831 GCA_000404065.3 Pinus taeda | reverse complement strand
TTGTAGAGGCCATTTCTAGCCTCCTTGGTTATGTGTTTTTTGTTTTGAGTCTTTGATCATGTATGACAGTTGACTATGTATTGCCATTGGGTACCATTTGATATAATGGATTGGTTCATGAGCCTACTTTGATCATATGTTGTCTTCCATCTATATTATAATGTTGTGTGTTTGGAAACATGAATGAAAATCTTTAAAATTATGTTTAAAATCTTCAAAATTATGTTTTTTTGTAAAAAAACTAAATATTTAATGTATTTTTTACAACGACCGAGTCATTGAAAACGAGCCGGCCGAGTCATTACCGTTTCGGAGTCGGAGTCGGAGTCATTGCTCGGCCGAGTCGGAGTCGGAGTCGGAGTTTTAAAACATTGCTTTGAACATCCAAACCAACTTGTCATACATCTCCTTAGATGTTTCCAAATCAAAAATATAGGCAACCAAAGGCTTATGAATAGAATCAACAAAAAATTTCTTAGCTTTGACCTCACCTCTCTTGTACTTTGTTTTTGTAGCAGTGGGTGCACTTGAAGGAGGCTCCACCACTCTTCCTTTGACATAGTCCATAGCATCATTTTCTTCCAAAGTCAAATCCAAAGACATCTTCCATGTATGATAGTCGGACTTGCCCTGAAGCCGGTCCTCGGATTTGAAGTAAGATGTAGTCATCATTGAGGCTAAGTTCTTGTCCAACAAATTCCCTTAGTGATTTCTTTTCCTCACTCTTGCTTGAGTTTTGTCTTCACTTGAGCTCTGACACCATGTTAATTTTAGATAACAATGGTATGTTCTATGCTTAGCACAATTTACTTCAATGTTCCTTTAGCAGCGTAATGACAATTTCAAATTATTTCCAGTAGAAATCACATTAACCATTAATCACATCGACAGTATATGCAGATAGAACATAAAAACGTATGCAGAAGACAAGAGGACACCAGATTTGGCAGATGCCACCAAAAAACCCCAATGTGGGGAAAACCCTTTGATCAAATCTTCTTATTATTATTCAATAGTTCAGCAGAGAGAGAGTGCAAAAATCAAATTCACTTGCCCAATACACAGTGAAATTATCCCTGTCAAATTCTGCTGTCAACCGCAGTCAAAATTCAGCCCTAACCTGAAAGTCAACGCTGGTCAAAAGAGTAGCAAACCTTCCCCAATGCAGCTCGGTCTTCCTTGGTCAAACTCAGCCTGAACAGGAGGTCAAATGCAGTCCAAAACAGCTCGGTCAAACTCTGTCAAACGAGAGATAAAATCAGCGGTAATTTTCTGCGGTCAAACAACAGTTGACCCTGAAGTCAGCGCAGGTCAACTAGGCCAGAATTCTTCGATTTCTGTGGCCAGAAATGCAGGCTAAGGAGATCGAACTTCTGCCCTAAAAAGTGCAGTCAAACTTGGTCAATAAGGCCTCGGTCAATGCTGGTCAAACCTGTCTTGAAACGCTGAAATTTTCGGCCTGCAATGTGTCCCAGAAATTCATCCTTCATCCACACGTGTGTGAGAGAGAGAGATGATCCCCAAGCTGTACGAACCAATCTGTTTAGGAGAGAGAAGAATTGATGAGTGAGTGATGTCCAAATGAGGTGAGAGATCACTTCTATTTATACAATTCGTTGAGGGTAAAAGGACATGTGTATTGGGCTTCTTGAGCTTACATTAAGCTGAGGCTGATCTAAACAATTTGCACATGTGAGTGAATAAATTCAAAATTTCACTTCTTGTCCGAATGAGATGATCTTTATATCAAACTTGGACTTCTCAAAAAGAGGAATCCAATGCAATAATCATCTCCATCATATGAGCTGTCCCAAGGTGGAATTAGTAGTTGTCAATTTTAATAGGACATTACAGGGTTGATCCCTTGTCAAGCTCCATGTTCTTTGGAAAAAATCTCGTCACTAAGCACCTGTGAGAAATCTAGATGATTCCTCCTTGACTAGCTATAAGTTGGTTGTGTTTCACTAATGAAACCAATTTTGATCAGCTAGGGTGGATATGTTTCACCGCCGAATTTAATCTTCACAAGGGTTTTGGAATGTCCCATGTGCTCATCAAAATCGATTTAGAAAAGTAACCAATGCATAACCCAAAATGAGCTGCAATTCTTTTTATAACTTTTATTGTTAAAATACCATGGGTCTCTCCTTAATATTTAATAATATAAAGTGACCTTATAAAGTTTTCTCTCCTTATTTCCCCATAGTCACTTATTAACACCTTTTTTAATTCAATAACTCAACATCACCTTAGAACTGTTGCTTTCTCACCCAAATGAGATTAAATAATTAAATTAATTGATTCCTTTTTTACTGACTATAGCTTACATGAGTCATAGCTTACGTGAGTCAAATATGCTACTGAGTCATTCTCCAGAAGTGGTCATTTGGAAAGGGACATTAGACATGCTTTACAACTCATTGTTAATCTATGGTAATTGTAATTGATAATGATTACATGGTTATGGTCAAGTAGTCGATGTCCAATGGTTTAGGTATGTATGATGAGTCACTTATTGTAGTTAGTTGTAAATAATATACATTGGGTCAACAATATCATTCTTTTTATTGGTGCCTTAACATGTCATACATCATTGTCAAGAAGATGAACCACAAATTTGAATACATCACAAAGGGTGAATTTACAAGATTCTAAACTGTACATAACACACTGTAAGATCTAAAGTGGCATGTATGACCCATATAGAAGCCAATTTATAAATTATCATGTTAAATAGTTTTTCATATTAGGGCAGAGTGTGGATAATACAAGAACTAATGAAGACAAAAGGAGACAACCGATCGATTTTGCTGCAAGAGAAACAACTATTTTATGTCTCCACTGTAGCAGATTATTGGAAGTATTCTAGATCACTATATGGGGCTTTATGTGTAATTAGATGGTTATAAATAATGATAGATGCAAATCTCTTTGTCTGTGGGTTTTCACCAACATATCTCTTTGTAATTTATTTAGTTAATATGGTATTAGAGATAATTTAGTTAATAATAATAATAATAATAATAATATCTATTTTTAAGGTCACAGCCAAGCCAGACACCAAATTGGTGTATGAGACCCCCTTGTTTGTGGGACAAGGGACCCACCTCTGCGCAGCGATTTGACTGCTAAGTCTACGAAGGCATACATACTCTACCCCCCTCTAGTTTTGAACCTGTGACCTCTTAGGCATTACATAGTATCCTCTCTTGTTTTTCGAACTATAACAATCATTCATTGTGGTGGCTATAAGTATAACAATTGTTCATGTTGGTGGTTGTTATTTAAAAGGATTGATCTCAATTGATCCAAATATATTATGTTTGGTGTGTAAGTGGAGTTATATTTAGTGCAATTTATCTGTTTCTTGAGATTTCTTAAATTAGATTAAATTACTTTTACTTTCTTTTAATGGCACATAATATACTACAGATAAATTTCATTGTGAAATGTATGTTTGCATATATTACTCCTATCTTTTTTTCATGCATTTCTAGTTTTTGTTAAGGTGATGGAAAAGGGGCACTTCAAGCTATATAGTAAAAAGGAGGCAGATATAGCAGCTTCATCAGATTATCTCCTCACTCTTCCAATATCTGTGGATGAGTCACAGGTGCAAATTTTGTCTCTCTCTTAGTTATTTTGCAGTGTTCGTATCAGTATATTAGTAGTAATTATCAATTTCTCTTTTCTAGCTCTTCAAAGTGTATAATCTTCTAATATTTTATGTGGTTTTTGCATGGGGTTGTTTTGTACTTTGGGCCTGCAGTTTGATTCCCGAATGTTGACAAGATATTTCCAGGAAAATCCTCATGAAAATCTTCCTCAATTTGCAAACAAGGTATTTCATAAGTTTCCATGTACTTGACTTTGTGGATGATGCCATGTGGCTGTATGATTGGGCTTGTAAATTGGTTATTGTTTTTTTATTGATATCAAAGATGCTCCCATGTGGTCCCGGTTTCCTAGAACTCATAAAAAGCAGAGATGATATTGTTATTACAAGAACTGATCATATTTACCATATAGATTCATGGTATGCCGTACCATTTTCAATCATTTCAGTTCTCTTGGCAGTCAATTTACATGTGCAATAAATTTTGTTTCATTTATATGTCAACTGGAAGTTACTGTATATTTGTGAAGTGCTTTGCATGTTAATTTGGCAGCTCAGTGACAAATTCCAACTATTGCATTCAATTCCTCTTTTCGAGAGGACCAAAATTGACTTTTGAAGCACTCAATTCGGATAAGGAAAAGTGGATTTTTGAGGTCAAGCCCACAAGTACAAAATTGTCAAGGTTGGCCTTGGGTCAAATGACACATCTCAAGGATAAGATGGTACCTCTCAAGTTGCGTATATATACAAGTTGAGTCCTCCTCATTTGGCACCTCATCAACTCACAACATATCTTCTCTCTCCTCATTCTATTGGTTCGTACAACTCAGAATTGCAGGATATCTCTCACACATGCAAAGGGCAGAAGTCATTTGCTGATTGGGCCGAATTGTAGGGCTGTTTCTTGGCATTGACCAAGGACTGTTTGACCATCTTTCATTGCATTTTTGGGTAGAATATCTCTGTTTCTCTAGTCCGCATTGGATGGCACACAGATCGAGGAAATCTGGGCATGTTGACTGGCATTGACTTCAGGGCTGACCACAGGTTTGACTGCAGAAGCAAGTGCAGACTTTGACCGAGTTTGACTGACTGTTTTAGGACTGTTTTGGGCTGACTTTGACCAGCATTCTAGGCCGCATTTATTACTGCCTTGACCGAGTTCTTTTGGAAGGTTGACCATTGACTCTGTGGACTGGTTAGGGCTGACTTCACTGCTGTTGATTTGGAAAGAATTACAGTTGACTTTGTTGACTCTATCTCTTGTCTCTAATTTGACAAATGGCATGACATTTTGATTTGATTGAAAATTGGATATTGGTTGTGGATATTGGCTAGTCAAAGTTTGACTTTGACCTTGGATGGTGTACTCTCTTTGCTGAACATTTGAAGACAATCTAATAGAAGAAGAATTGCAAAGGGTTTTCCCCCTTGTGGGGTTTTTCCCTAGTCATTGACCAAATATTGTGTCTCTTGTCTCTTGGCTGTCTTTCATTGTGCATTTGAATAATTGTTCTATCTACTAATGCTTTACTCTCATTGGTTAAATTGAAGAAGCGGAAATTGTTAAATAGGATGCTATTGTTGAATTAATAGTTGCAACATAGAACAATTGATGAAAAATTAACATGGTATCAGAGCTGAGGTGAAGACAAGCCCAAGAGACATAGAGCCCTCCGGTCTTAATACTATCATGATGTGTGAAAATCCTTGAATCTAACACATTAGAAACCCTTACTGCAATTATTGGTTTAAAATCTCCTACTCGTTTTGTTAAAATTTGCAACTAGGGATAAACTCCATGTGGATCACCTTATTTATGGCTTCTGATATTTTTCCTAGATTCCTCTCATTGAGAGGTGTAGGATTGATTTAAAGATCATTCGATTCCGATAAGTATTTATGGAGATATAAATTTATTTTGATTATGAACAAATTGTCAAGGTTGGCCAGCAAACTTATGTAGGCTCAGAAGCCCAACAGTCATGTCTATTCAACTTCAATGTTTGCATATAAATACAAGGAGCGTTCTCCTCATTTGGACAATTCCACTCACTCATCTTCTCTCTCTCTCCTCCCTACACATAAAAGGAGCGTCTCTCTCTCTCACTCGTGTGGCTGAAAGGAAGACGTCCTAGGGCAAAGAAGACGCAGAAAGGAGGACGTTAGAGCAGCAGGTCATCTCTTTGACCAGCGTTGACCAAGTGTTGACCTTCCAAGAAGTGCGGATTGGGTGTGGTTGCCCCTCCAAGGCAGGCTGCAATTTTTGGCACGAAAATCGAGGTGATCTGACATCTGGTTTGACCGGTATTGACTGCCCTAGTTTAGGGCTGCAGTTGACTTCAGAAATCTGCAAATTCATTGAACTTTTGGGGCTGTTCAAGGGCTGTTTCTTCAGGCTGTTCGAGGTCAAGTTGGCTGGAAATTGACCAAGTATTTTAGAGGTCAATTTCAACTAGTTTGACCAAGTTTGACTTTGTTGATCTAGGGTTTGCTGCTGCTGATATAAAATTACAGAATTCAAATTTTGTACTATTTCTCTCTGCTGAACTATCAAAGATAAAAGAAGATTTGATCAAAGGGTTTCCCCGCATTGGAGTTTGTCCCTGGCTAGCCGCCACATCTTGTGTCTCTTGTCTTGGCTTGTATTCTGTTGATCATTTAATGTTCTATCTGCACTTTACTTAATGTATAGAACATACCATAATTTAACATGGTATCGGAGCTGACGTGAAGACAAAGCCCAAGCAAGAGCAAGAGTAAGAGCAATCACTGAAGAGAAGGTTGGCAAGGCTATCTTAAAAGGAAATCATGGGGTCCTCAACACACTTCCCTGCTGAAGACAAACTCCGTGAAAAGTTTGACTATCACGGATGGAATATGTCTCTCGATCTAACATTAGAAAAGCAGGAAATGTTGGACCATGTGAGAGGTGGGATTGTTGAGCCTTCATCAAATGCATCCGCTGCTGCTAGAAATAAATGGACCAAGGGAGAAGTCAAAGCAAGGAAGATTATCCGTGACTCTATCGACAAGTGTTTGGTGGCCTATGTTTCCGCGCTGAACACCTCCAAGGAAATCTACGATAGACTGGTGAGTTTATTTAAAGTTAATGATGCAAATTAAGTCTTGTTTCTTAGAAAGAAGCTGAATGAAATTAAAAAGGGCAAAGATGAGAGTATGCAAGCATATTTCTTAAGGATCACCGAGATCAAGAACAATCTCCTATCTATTGGGGAAGTAATTCCTGACAGGGAAATGACACTCACAACTCTTGGAGGACTGCCATATGAATGGTATATATTCAGGACTACTCTTCTCAACAATAATGTAATTCCTGGATTTGAGGAATTAATGGCCAGATGCATTCAAGAAGAAACGAGGATGGAAGAGAAAGAGATGCCCATACTTAAAGCTCATTCCTTTGCCTTTTCTTCTCATACTAAAAGAAGAAACAATTCCGGGGCTAAATTCAAAGGAAAGGCTGGACCAAATGGTGGAAGAAAAGGACGATGTTACAATTGCAATAAAACGGGTCACTATGCAAGGGAGTGCCCTGATAAAAGGGACTCACACCGGGACAATGATCAAAATCCCTCTTAAGGCAATCAAAGGAATGGTAGGTCAAATGGCAGAGGTAAAAGAAGTGCCAGAAATCAAGGAAGAGGACAACCATTCAAGAAGGCAAGAAATTCCAAGTATGAATCTAACACTGTTAACAATAAGCAAGATGAATATTATGTACTAGTTTCTCTACATACTACTGCTCCCCGGGACACGCTAGGAAATTGGCTTATTGATAGTGGTGCCTCAAGGCACTTCACTGGCTACAAAGAAGCTCTCTATAATCTGATAGAGAAGGAAACCAACCTAGAAATTGTTCCTGGAGATAATTCAAAATATCCCGTGAAAGGCGTAGCAAATGTCACTCTTCAATTGAATCAGGGTAATACCATTCACTTATAAGATGTATTATATGTACCTGATCTAAAAAAGAACCTGGTGTCCATTTCGGCAATGGAAGACAAAGGCTACTAGGTGGCTTTCAGCGATGGCAAGGTACTTGTATGGAAAAAGAACTTTAAAGATGCTTTTACTCTTTGGTTTCGAGTTGATTCATTATATCAGGTCGGAGGAAGTCCGCTGGGTGTCATGTCTTGTGACACATCTCTTTAGTCCGAACTATGGCATCGAAGGTTTGCTCACCTTCATTATAAAGCTCTACCCGATGTAAGAAAAATGGTGACCGGGATGCCCGAGTTCAGATTAGAGCAATAAGGTGTATGTCTAGGATGTGCCGAAGGAAAGCTCAAAAGGGGACCATTCCCCTCAAGCAAAAGCAAGACCTTCGATATATTGCAGTTGGTTCACTTAGACATATCCGGTATGATTCCTGTGAACTCCTTGGGAGGATATTTATATCCTCACTTTTACAGATGATTATTCTCGCAAGACTTGGATATACTTCTTGAAAAAGAAGGATGAAGTGTTCTCCTGGTTTCGGCACTTCAAAGCCTTGATTGAGAATCAAACCGAAAAGAAGATCAAGATCTTAAGGACTGATAATGGGACTGAATAGGAATCCAATGAGTTTCATGACTTTTGTAAAGAGGTTGGCATTAAGAGGGAGACTACTACACCATATACTCCTGAGCAGAATGGTGTGTTGGAAAGGAAGAATCGTACAATTGTGGAAGCTGTTCGTGCTATGCTCCATGATCAAAGACTTCCGAAGTTTCTATTGGCCGAAGTTGCAAATACCGCCGTATATGTTAAGAGCATGTGTTTCCTCCTAAGAGGTCACAGGTTCAAAACCAGAGGGGGGTAGAGTATGTATGCCTTCGTAGACTTAGCAGTCAAATCACTGCGCGGAGGTGGGTCCCTTATCCCACAAACAAGGGGGTCTCATACACCAATTTGGTGTCTGGCTTGGCTGTGACCTTAAAAATGGATATAATAATAATATAATATAATAACAAAACCGATGCCCTCATCAAGCATTGGGTTCCAAGACTCTTGAAGAAATGTTGACCAGTAAGAAACCTTACGTATCTCATTTTATAATTTTTGGAAGCCCTGCATATTTTAATGTGCCGAAAGAGAAAATGAATAAATTGGGTGCATCTGGAAAGAAAGGAATCTTCGTGGGTTGTAGCAAAAATACTAAGGGCTATGAAATCTATGTAGCTGGTCAAAGGGAAGTCGAGATTAGTCATGATGTCACCTTTGATGAAGATATGACTCTTGGCAAAGTAGACAATCTTCCTACTTTAAGGGGATCTAAAGAAGCTGACACCGGGGAATCGAAGGAAAAGGAAGATGAGATGATGCCCGATGTGGAAGAACCTATGGATCCTATTGATCCTCCTCCACAAGAGCCTTCCTCTTCTAGGAAGAGTCCTTCATGGCTTAGGGGGACACTTGATGATGCTGAAGGACACATTGCACCTCGAAGAACCTTCTGTGAAAGTAAGAAGCCGAACAGGTATCAGGGGTACCTGACCATCATGAGCACGATCATCCAAAATGAGCTTTCATCATTCACAGATGCTGTCAAGCATCAAGTATGGAAGAATGCTATGATCGAGGAATATGAGTCCATTATGAAAAACGATGTTTGGGATGTGGTCCCCAGACCCTAGGACAAAACAGTTGTCACTTCAAAATGGCTTTAAAAGATAAAGCATACAGTTGATGGAAGTGTGGAAAAGTATAAGGCTCATTTTGTTGCTTGTGGCTTCTCCCAGAAGGAAGGTATAGACTATGACGAGATATTTGCACTTGTTGCCCGATATACCACCATTCGCTCGATCATAGCCCTTGCTGCTTCGTAGGGATGGAACCTATATCAGATGGATGTCAAGATTGCGTTCTTACATGGTTTGATCAAAGAAGAGGTCTATGTGGAGAAACTCGAAGGATTTGAGATTTATGATCGAGAATCTCATGTGTGCATGTTGAAGAAGGCCCTCTATGGGCTAAAGCAAGCACCTCGAGCATTATATGAGAGGATCGATAACTACTTGATGAAGTTGGGATTCACTAGGAGCAAAGCCGACCCTAACCTTTACTTTAAGGTTATAGATGACAAGCCTCTCATACTGGTGCTATATGTTGATGACCTCTTTCTAACAGGTGCAGACCCTCTCATTCACGAATGTAAGAGGGTGCTGGCTTCTGAGTTCAAGATGAAAGGCCTAGGACTTATGCATTATTTCCTAGGACTGGAAGTCTGACAAAAACCAGGGGAGATTTTCCTATCTCAAGAAAAATATGTGGTGAAGATATTGGAGAGATTCGGCATGGTGGACTGCAACCCTGTAACTACCCTGATGGAGCTTGACTTCAAGAAGTTAAGCAATAGTGCTACCTAACCTGTTTTACGAAATGCTACCAAGTATTGTCAACTCGTCGGAGCATTAATGTTCTTGGTGAACTCCCATCCGGATATATGCTTTGCTGTCAACACATTGAGTCAACATATGGTTGAGCCTCACCACTCACATTGGATTGGTGCCAAGAATTTGTTGAGATATCTTCGTGGCACGATCACTCATGGGTTGAGATACACTGTCGGAGATGTGACTACTTGGGTATATTGATGTTGATTGGGCAGACAGTGTGGTGGACCGAAAGAGCATTTCCGGGTGCTGTTTCTCTTTGAGATTTGCCTCAATATCCTGGATGAGTAGGAAGCAGAAGTTGGTGGCTTTGAGCACCGTCGAGGCAAAGTACATTGCTGCTAGCATGGCCTCCTTTGAGGCGGTCTAGTTGCGAAAACTCTTCAATGAGCTGTTTGGATTTACATTGGATACCACCGTGATTCTGTGTGACAACCAGAGCGGGATCTGTTTATCAGAGAATCCCGTCTTTCATGATCGCTCCAAGCATATCGATATTAGGTACCACTATATTCGAGATATGATGCAGCGAGGAGCAATAAGGCTCCAACATATCGGTACAAATGAATAGGTCACCGACATTTTTACAAAGCCCCTAGGAAAGGTCAAATTCCTGACTTTCTGAGAACGACTTGGTGTCGTTCAGAGACCCTCTTAAGAGGGTCGAGTATGATGTATTGAGCTCTGGGAGCTCCACAGGGGCGTGAGGTACTTCTTGGAGTGACATGTGACCACAGGTCGACTCACCATCCCCTGGTGGTGCACTATGTACAGGGTAAAGGTTCAACCTTCCCCTGTGACACCCTGTGGCAACTGTGGAACAAGATGATTAGTTCTCCTGTGGGCCAGGATGATTCGTTCTCCGTGGCGACTGCAGAGCAGGATGATTAGTTCTCCGTGGCATCCACTAGATAGGATGATTCGTTCTCTTGTGGACAGGATGATTAATTCTCCTGTCGAGGCATCCTACCCATGCAGTGTGGGACTCATGGGAAGCACCTCTCATCTGATCAATGAGCAGGGAAATGAGGATAGGGACCATAGTAGTACTATCGATGGACGCATCGCTGTATCTACCGTACTCCCTATGCTAGGATGACCTCCATTGATCTTGGATCAGTGAGAGTGGTTCACACTCTGAGACTGACTTCGGGTCAGTGGAGGATGGTATGATACATCCTCGATCATTTCTTCTTCTTCATAGTTAGAGCAAAGTAGAGCATAGTAGAGTGGGGTCAAGTTGTACAAGACAATCCATTTGATGGATGGATAACAACGATAGTCTGACGGATTGCAGATGAAGTTTTCCCTAGTTGAGAGGGAGTGTTAAAATTGGCAACTAGGGCCAAACTCCATGTGAATCACCTTATTTATGGCTTATGATATTTTTCCTAGATTCCTCTCATTGAGAGGTGTAGGATTGATCTAAAGATCATCTGATTCCGATAAGTATTTATGGAGATATGAATTTATTTTGATTATGGACAAATTGTCAAGGTCGGCCAGCAAACTTATGTAAGCTCAGAAGTCCAACAGTCATGTCTATTAAACCTCAACGTCTGCATATAAATACAAGGAGCATTCTCCTCATTTGGACAATTTAACTCACTCATCTTCTCTGTCTCTCTCCAACGCATAAAAGGAGCCTCTCTCTCTCTCACACATGTGGCTGAAAGGAAGACGTCCTAGGGCAAAGAAGACGTCGAAAGGACGCTAGAGAAACAGGTCATCTCTTTGACCAACGTTGACCAAGCGTTGACCTTCCAAGAAGTGTGGATTGGGTGTGGTTGCCGCAATTTTTGGCATGAAAATTGAGGTGATCGGACCTCTGGTTTGACCGGTATTGACTGCCCTAGTTTAGGCTGCAGTTGACTTTAGAAATCTGCAAATTGACTGAACTTTTGGGGTTGTTCAAGGGCTGTTTCTTATGGCTGTTCAAGGACAAGTTGACCGGAAATTGACCAAGTATTTTAGAGGTCAATTTCAACTAGTTTGACCAAGTTTGACTTTGTTGATCTAGGGTTTGCTGCTGCTGATATAAAAATACAGAATTCAAATTTTGTACTATTTCTCTCTGTTGAACTATTGAAGATAAAAGAAGATTTGATCAAAGGGTTTTCCCGCATTGGGGTTTGTCCTTGGCTAGCTGCCACATCTTGTGTCTCTTGTCTTGGCTTGTTTTCTGTTGATCATTTAATGTTCTATCTGCACTTTACTTAATGTATATGTGATTGCTAATCTGTGGCTAATAAGAAGTAAAATAAGTAAACTGCTCTAAGCATAGAACATACCATAATTTAACATGGTATTGGAGCTTAGGTGAAGACAAAGCCCAAGCAAGAGCAAGAGCAATCACCGAAGAGAAGGTTGGCAAGGCTATCTTAAAAGGAAATCATGGGGTCCTCAACACACTTCCCCGCTGAAGACAAACTCCGCGAGAAGTCTGACTATCACGGATGGAAGATGTCTCTCGATCTAACATTAGAAGAGCAGGAAGTGTTGGACCATGTGAGAGGCAGGATTGTTGAGCCTCCATCAAATGCATCCACTGCTACTAGGAACAAATGGACCAAGGGAGAAGTCAAAGCAAGGAAGATCATCCAGGACTCTATCGACAAGCGCTTGGTGGCCTATGTTTCCGAGCTGAACACCTCCAAGGAAATCTATGGTAGACTAGTGAGTTTATTTAAAGTTAATGATGCAAATCAAGTCTTGTTTCTTAGAAATAAGCTGAAGGAAATTAAGGTGGTCAAAGATGAGAGTATGCAAGCATATTTCTTAAAGATCACCGAGGTCAAGAACGATCTCCTATCTATTGGGGAAGTAATTCCTGATAGGGAAATGACACTTACAACTCTTGGAGGACTGCCATATGAATGGTATATATTCAGGACTACTCTTCTCAATAATAACGTAATTCCTGGATTTGAGGAATTAATGGCCAGATGCATTCAAGAAGAAACGAAGATGGAAGAGCAAGAAATGCCCCTACTTAAAGGTCATCCCTCTACCTTTTCTTCTCATAATAAAAGATGAAACAATTTCGGGGCTAAATTTAAAGGAAAGGCTGAACCAAATGGTGGCAGAAAAGGACGATGTTACAATTGCAATAAAACGGGTCACTATGCAAGGGAGTGCCCTGATAAAAGGGATTCACACCGGGACGATGATCAAAATCCCTCTCAAGGCAATCGAAGGAATGGCAGGTCAAATGGTAGAGGTAAAAGAAGTGCCGGAAATCAAGGAAGAGGACAACCATTCAAGAAGGTAAGAAATTCCAAGTATGAATCTAACACTGTTAACAATAAGCAAGATGAATATTATCTACCAGCTGCTCTATCTACCACTGCTCCCCTGGACTCGCTGGGAAATTGGCTTATTGATAGTGATGCCTCAAGGCACTTCACTGGTTACAAAGAAGCTCTCTATAATTTGATAGAGAAGGAAACCAACCTGGAAATTGTTCTTGGAGATAATTCAAAATATCCCGTGAAAGGTGTAGGAAATGTCATTCTTCAATTGAATCAGGGTAATACCATTCACTTACAAGATGTATTATATGTACCTAATCTAAAAAAGAACCTGGTGTCCATTTCGGTAATGGAAGACAAAGGCTACAAGGTGGCTTTCAGTGATGGCAAGGTACGTGTATGGAAAAAGAACTTTAAAGATGCTTTTACTCTTGGGTTTTGAGTTGATTCATTATATCAGGTCGGAGGAAGTCCGCTGGGTGTCATGTCTTGTGACACATCTCTTTAGTCTGAACTATGGCATCGGAGGTTTGCTCACTTTCATTATAAATCTCTACCCGTTGTAAGAAAAATGGTGACCAGGATGCTCGAGTTCAGATTAGAGCAAGGTGTATGTCCAGGATGTGCGGAAGGGAAGCTCAAAAGGGGACCATTCCCCTCAAGCCAAAGAATGACCTCCGATATATTGCAGTTGCTTCTTTATATTTTGGGCATTTGGCATGAATTATGGGTGAGTTGGAAGAAAGAAGGGTCTTGGCTGCAGTCATACTCCTTCACCTTAAATGGCTTATTGTTTTGGAAGGGGCACTACTTGGGAATCCATGATTGAGATAGCATGTCCCATCTATACCTTGTCCATACTCATCACTCCTATTCATATATTATGAGCCCTTATTCCACCTCCCTTATTTGGGTCCACTTTACCATGGGTCCATTGGGAGTTAGCACACCCCCTTCCCTTTTCCACATATTTGGTTCGGGCCTGGAAATGTTGCCCTAGGAGGTTGATGCAACTAAAAGAAAAGAAAGAGCATATCATGGCCACAACCAAGAAACAAACGAAAGAAAATTATAAAATGCAAAAGATGGTCGGGACATTAATATTAGCACGTGAACAAAAGCCAAGCATGAGCTCTACCCCTTATCATTATGGCCATCACTTGGTTCCTTGGGCCAATGTTGCCCTATCACATCATCAAAAAATAACCCCTGCATGTCCCAACCCTTGGTGGGCGATGAACTGCCCCACCATTAAGTGGGTAACCACTGCTACACATCATTCAAAGCATGCTCTCATTTCGTAGAGCTTTGAGCAGTAATACAAAAGGAAAGAAAAAAACAAAAGGAAATAAGAGGCGTGGAAAAACAAAGGCCAAGGTAACTCATGCATCCATGATTTCTCCCTCCTCACATTTGTACACCCAATATGTGGAATTCCTCATCATTGCTACCTCATTTGACCATGGCATTTAGCCTTGTGACCCCTTCTCCCCTTCTGTTCCATCATTATTCACATGATACCTATCGATTGAAGGGAAGACTGAGGACATGTCACTTCCCTTTGGGGGTTGGAAGTGCCTAATAGGGTCATCTATTAGCCACTTCTACCTAGGGAGCTAGCTCCATTACATGACTAAGGCCCCAATTTTCGAAGAAAAATATTATATGAAGTGTCACATTGCCCATTACTTGCAAGCTTGGTTCACTTAGATGAAAAAATGATTAAATGTACATGATGTCATAAGTTGCAACATTGGATATTGTGTGTGGTTGGTAGGTGATTTCATTATGGGTTGGACAACTTAATTGGGGCCCAAGTCCACAAGAGGATCATATTGACACCCACAGGTGTTGCATTGAGAGCCATGGGACCCCAAACATTCATAGAGCATCATTTGCATTCATGGGCACCTTCAACACCCACCACTTCTGCACTTTGCCCTATATTATTCATTGGATGATGCACTTGGACCAATTGCTCCTAGCTGACATAGCATATATATATATATATATATATATATATATATATAAATATATATGGTGTGGTAGTTGATGAAGGTCCTAGATGTAATAGCCCAAACAGAATATTTAAAAGAACATTTCCATGTAAAAATATAACCAATAGAATACGACAAAATAGCAACAAGATGAACAAGAATAGTCTCAACTTTTATTATAATGGAAAACTGGGGTTTACATGTTGATACAACAAAATAACTGAGATGGAAAACTAGCCTCAAGAATCTGCTTCAATGCTGTGCTAGCCCTCCAAAACTGAACTGAAATGCCATTACTAAGCTCTCTTGTGAATTCTGGATGAATTCACCAAGTGAAGATGGGTACTCGCCCAATCTCACTGAATCACCTGAGGGTTTATGTCCTAGGGCTACTGAAGTAGAGAACCAAGTTCTCAAACCTCTCAAACAAGACAATGCTCAAATCCAAGATGTTCTTTAATGGCCTTCTCCTCCTCTTTTTATAGATTTGGTGGACCTCTCTAGAAGCTCCTATTTTATTATTATTTTAATCATTGAGCACATTTTCCTCTTTTCAATTCAATTAAAATATCTTTTAATGTGGGAAAATGGTCAATTGGCCACCATGCCTCCTCAGGCCATTGAAAATCCCCACTAAGCATCCCATCTTGTAGATCTTCGCGTTCCAGTTCTAACGAGCTATTACGCTAAGGTGATCCATCAAGTATTCCTCTCGGAATGCCACATTAATTTAGGTACAATAATAACCCCGTTTTACGAGAATTATCAGAATGCAATGAAACGAGAAGTGAGCTGTGTGAAATTAATCATGATGATGGAAGATGGCAAGTGAACTCCTCCATACCCCATAAAACATCTCCAAAATCCCCTGGGCCCACGAATGAAGTAACTTGCACTTATGACCTGTTTGCCTCCAACTCTGAAAGTCCATCCTAACTATGCCATTAGGAACACCAAAAAAAGAAACATCACAAATCCTCCCACCCCAAAATTGCTTGCACGCAAGAAATCTAAACCTGTGGACCAGTCTGGTGGCCTAGTCCAACCGAGAGCCAATGCCTGGATCCCATATAAACTAATGGGTGATGTTATGCCTTTGTGTCAACCCACCATAAACGAACCCCTCAATGCCCGGATCCTAGACCAATCTCTGACTAAACATGTCATCAACAAATCCTCCTGGATCCCAATGCCACCAAGAACAAGCACTGATGCTCCATGGCTCTTGTTGTGCTATAGCTTCGACTATGAATGCTGCTCTATCAATCGTGTACCAACTCATTACCTCTCACCAGTCCAACCCTTGGCACAGGCCAAGATCAATCGCACTATGTAGATGCAGGCCTAAAATGCTGGGAAGCTGTTGGACTACTTGCCAATGACAATTGGAGCCTGTAGTACTCCTCATGTCTAAGGGTACCTGTTGCACTATGCTCCCGACGGAGAATATCATGCCACCAACAGGATACCAACTCATGATCTCCCCCCCAATCCATCTTGTGGCAAGGATCAGATGCATGTGAACCTATATATGGTATGACTCCATTGTGCTGCAGCCTGCACCATGCTGAACTCGTGTAGCTCTGCCCAACTAATCAACTTGATATGTCTTGGAATCCCTACCTCTCTCCCTATAAATGGGCAACTGCTACTATAGGCCCTATCTGTGTACTCTTGGAGAGGGTTGCTGCCTAGAAATACTGCAGCTTTGCTAACTGCCACTGCATCTACTTGCACCTTGTCAATGGGTAGACCCAAAGATAGATGCATCACTATCCCTAGAAGAGCCTTCCTCATTTGACCAGAAACTACATGCTCCACCGGTCCACTCGTCACCTGCGAAACTGTACTGTCATGTCCCCACGCCTCTTGATGACCAATGTCTGCAGATACTACCTCCCTGCTGGCAGCTTGCACATCTGTATGTCACTCATCAATGGCTAGCCCCAGAGACTGTTGCTCATCCTCCTCCACCATGGGCTCAACATGAGCCACTGGTTAACTCTCCAAAGATGGCCCATCATGCATACTGTCCTCCACTGTGCGCTGCACATGTTGACTCATCGAACATTGTATATCTAGGCTGCTGTCAGCATTTATACAGGTCTGCTCAAGCTCCTCTATGTGCTCACCATGCTAGATCGTGATTGATAGCTCATCTCCCTGGTCTCTTCCCCGCATGGGAATAATTTGCTGCTCATCAAACTTATCCACCAGATAGTTATGCATATCACGACTGTTGCCATCATCCCCACATGCCTGCTGATGCTCTTCAGAAGAATCCTCATCTGGAAGGTCAGAATGACTCATGAGTTTCTATTAAAATTGGAAACTAGGGCCAAAGTCCACATGGGTCATCTTATTTATGACAACAAATATTTTTCTTGGATTCTTCTCTCTGAGAGGTGTAGGATTGATCTAGAGATCATCTGATTCTGACATTTACAAATGAAGTTATGAATTTATTTTGATTTTGGACAAGCTGTCAAGGTTGGCCAACAAACTTATGTAGGATCAGAAGCCCAACAATCATGTCTATTCATCCTCAACGTTTGCTATAAATACATGATGCCTTAGCCTCATTTGGATACACTCATCTTCACACGTCTCTCTCTCTCCTCATTGATTGGGTGTGGATTTCTAGGTTTCTCTCTCTCCATACGTCTGAAATTTCAGGAGCAAAATTTCAGGAGGCCGAAATTTCAGGAGGCCGAAATTTCAGGAGATCGAAATTTCAGGAGGTCGAAATTTCAGGAGACCGAATTTTTGGACAGTTTGACCGTGCGTTGACCAACAATGTTGACATGTTTGACTGCATTTTTGGTTGAGATATTTCTGTTTGGGCAGGCCACATTTCTGGGCATAGAAATCGAGGTCAAACGTTGACTGCAGTTAGGGCTGACTGTAGGGTTGGCTATTTGACCAAGTTTGACTGGACTGTTTTGGGCTGTTTTGAGCGCTGATTCATCTTGCTGTTTGGAGGCTGAAGTTGAATAAAGTTGACCAGATTGTTGAGGGTCAAATCTGCCCTATTGACCAGCGTTGACTTTTCTGGTTAGAGCTTTTTTACTGCTGTTACAAAATATCAGATATGTAAATTGTATATCTCTCTCTGTTGAACTATTGAAGGCTATAAGAAGATTTGATCAAGGGTTTCCCCACATTGGGGTTTGTCCTTCACTGGTGCCACATCTTGTGTCCTCTTGTCTTGACTTGTCTTCTACTGTTTATGTTTATGTTCTATCTGCATTTTACTATCATGCTGATGTGATTGTTAAACTGGATAATGATATTGGGCTAATTAAGAAATTGAAGTAAATTGCTCTTAAGCATAAAACGTACCAAAATTAACATGGTATCAGAGGTGAGGTGAAGACAAAGCCCAAGCAAGAGTGAAAGAGCAATCATCGATGACAGTTGGACAAGGACGAAGGCTCAATGGGTTCCTCATCCCACTTCCCGACTGAAGACAAGCTCTGTGAAAAGTCTGACTATCATGGATGGAAGATGTCTCTTGATCTAACATTGGAAGAACAAAAAGTGATGGATTATGTTTTGGATAAAATCCTTGAGCCTCCTTCAAATGTACTAGCTGCTGCGAAGACCAAGTACAATAGGGTTGAAGTCAAAGCAAAGAAGATTACCAGGGATTGCATTGACAAGCGTCTGGTGGCCTACATCTCCGAATTGAAGACCTCCAAGGAGATCTACGACAAGTTGATCAACATGTTCAAGGTTAGTAATGCTAATCAAATTCTATTTCTCAAGAATAAGTTGAAGGATATTAAGAAGGGCAAGGACGAGGATAAACAATCCTATTTCTTGAGGATTACTAAGATCAAGAATGATCTACTCTCGATTGGAGTAGTCATTCCTGACAGGGAACTTACTCTCACCACCCTTGGAGGACTCCCCCCTGAGTAGTATGTATTTAGAACCACCGTCCTCAACAATGATCGAATTCCAGGGTTTGAAGAATTGATGTCAAGATGCATTCAAGAAGAAACCAGAATCGTGGTGCCTTCTGATAGAAGCAATCCCACTGCATTCTCTGCTCATGCCAAAAGGAGAAATAATACAGGGTCTAAAGGTCATTTCCATGGAAAGCCTGTATCTAGAGGGGGAAGGAAGGGCAGGTGCTTTGTTTGCAACAAGTTTGGCCACTATACAAGGGAGTGTCCAAATAGAAGGGACACATCACATGATGATGATCACAATCACTATAGGGGCAACTTTCAACAACAACGACCAAAGGAATGGCAGGTTCAATGGCAAATGAAAACGGAATGCGGGACATCAAGGAAATGGTCAACCTCCAAGAAAGCAAGGAACTCCAGGTACGAAGAATCAAATGTTGTTAACAATAAGCAAAAGGACTACTATCTTATATCGGTCCTCTCCACTACCTCTCCTCTAGAAACTTTGGGAAATTGGCTAATTGATAGTGGTGCCTCAAGGCACTTCACCGGGTACAAGGAAGCTCTCTCTAATTTGATAGAGAAGGAGACAAACTTGGAGATTATTCTTGGAAAGGAAGCCACTTATCCCGTAAAGGGAGTAGGGAATGTTACCTTTCAATTGAATCAGGGTAACACGATTCATTTACAGGAAGTTCTATATCTACCTGATCTCAAGAAGAACCTGGTGTCCATTTCGACAATGGAAGACAAAGGATTCAAGGTGGCATTCATCAATGGAAAGGTACATATTTGGAAAAGAAACTATAAAGATGCTTTTACTCTTGGGTTCAGGGTTGACACTTTGTATTAAGTTGGAGGAAGTCCATTGGGAGCCATGTCTTGCGACACATCTCTACAATCTGAACTGTGGCACCGAAGGTTTGCCCAGCTTCATTATAAGGCTCTACCCGATGTGAGACAGATGGTGACAAGTATGCCCGAGTTCAAAGTAGAGAATGAAGGTATATGTCGAGGATGTGCCGAAGGAAAACTTACAAGGGGACCATTCCCCTCAAGTAATAGCAAGACCAACGATATATTGCAGTTGATCTACTCCGACATATCTGCTATGATGCCCGTAAACTCTTTGGGAGGATACTTATATTATCTCACCTTTATAGATGATTATTCTCGCAAGACTTGGATCTACTTCTTGAAGAAGAAGGATGAAGTGTTCACTTGGTTTTGACACTTCAAAGCCTTGATCGAAAACCAATCCGAGAAGAAAATCAAGATATTGAGGATTGATAATGGGATTGAGTATGAATCCAATGAATTCCAAGATTATTGCAGAGAAGTTGGCTTTAAGAGGGAGACTACAACACGATACAGTCCTGAGCAGAACGATATGGTTGAAAGGAAGAATCGCTCTATTGTGGAAACTGTTCGTGCCATGCTTCATGATCAAGGGCTTCCGAAGTTTCTATGGGCTGAAGTTGCGAATACCACTGTGTATGTTCAAAACCGATGCCCTCATCAAACATTGGACTCGAAGACACCCGAAGAAATGTTCACTAGTAAAAAACCCAATGTTTCTCAGTTTAGAATTTTTGGAAGTCCCTTATATTGTCATGTGCCGAAAGAGAAAAGAAGCAAATTAGGTGCATCTGGGAAGAAAGGAATCTTTGTGGGCTATAGCGAAAATTCTAAGGGCTATAGAATTTATGTGGCTGGTCAAAGGGAAGTTGAGATAAATCATGATGTCACCTTTGATGAAGATATGGCTCTTAGCAAGATCAACAACCTTCCTTTCCCAAGGAAGGACAAAGAAGTAAACACCGGAAGACAGGGTGAAAAAGAGGTTGAGACGATGACGGATGTTGATAAACCTATGGATCCTATTGATCTTCCTCTCCAAGAGCCCTCCTCCTCCAAGAGGAGACCCTCATGGCTTAGAGAGACTCTCAAAGATGCCGAGAGACATATTGCACCAAGGTGGACTTTCCGTGAGAGCAAGAAGCCGAACAGGTATCAAGGATACCTAATGGCCATGAGCACTATCATTCAAAATGAACCTTCATCATTTGAAGAAGCCGTGAAGCAACAAGTTTGGAAGGATGCTATGAATGAAGAGTACGAGTCTATTATGAAGAATGATCTCTGGGATGCGGTCCCTAGACCCCAGGACAAATCGGTTGTCACCTCTAAGTGGCTCTACAAAATCAAGCATGGAGTTGATGGAAGTGTAGACCCTCTCATTCACAATTTTAAGAGGGAGTTGGCTTCCGAATTTGAGATGGACCTAGGAATGATGCACTATTTCCTAGGGTTGGAGGTCTGGCAAAAGCCAGGTGAAATTTTCCTCTCTCAAGGAAAATATGTTGTGAAGATATTGGAAAGATTTGGGAAGGTGGACTGCAAGCGTGTGACTACTTCGATGGAACTTAACTTTAAGAAGTTATGTGGTAGTGTTGCTGGACCTGAATTGGGAAATGCTTCTGAGTATCGTCAACTCATAGGAACACTGATGTTCTTGGTGAACTCCCGTCTGCACATATGTTTTGCAATTAACACATTGAGCCAATATATGGTTGTGCCTCATCATATACATTGGATTGGCGCCAAGACTTTTCTGAGATATTTTCGGGGCACAATCACTCATGGAATGAGATACACTGTCAGAGATGTGAGGCTGCATGGTTATTCTGATGTTGATTGGGCTGGCAGCGTGGTGGATCGCAAGAGCACTTCTGGATGTTGTTTTTTTGGGTTCCGCTTTAATATCCTAGATGAGCAGGAAGCAAAAATCGGTTGCCTTGAGCACCGCCGAGGCCATAAGCATAACTGCTAGTATGGCCTCCTGTGAAGTTGTCTGGTTGAGGAAGCTCTTTAGTGAGCTGTTTGGACATGTGCTAGATACCACCGTTATCCTCTGCGACAACCAAAGTGGGATTCAATTATCAGAGAATCTTGTGTTTCATGATCACTCCAAGCATATAGATATCAAGTACCACTTTATCCGGGATATGGTACATCGAGGAGCAATAAGTTTTCATCACATTGGGGCTGATGAGTAGGTCGCCAATATTCTGACAAAGCCCCTAGGGAAGGTCAAGTTCTTGACCTTCTGAGAACAACTTGGAGTCATGGAGAGATCCTCATATGAGGGTCCTGTATGAGATGGACATTGAGCTCTGGTAGCTCCGGGTGGCTCGGGGTACTTCTTGGAGCGATGAGCAACCATAGGGTGAGTGGTTCAGCCTTCCCCTAGTGGTTTGCCTGTTGATTTGTGGTAGTATCGGATGTGCTCTAGCCATGAAAATTGGTGGGGAGGCTAAAGCACATGAGATCTTTTAGACCCAGAAATGGTTTGGAGAAATTCCACCCGGTTAGAGAGATATTAAAATAATTAATATTTTTAATGGAGTTCCTAAGTCTAAACTTAGGAAAATCAAAATATTAATGGGTATTAATATAAACCAGGGTGAGAATGTTCTAAATGACATGGATCAAGCCAAATCTAATCTTAGCCGTTGATTAGAGACTTAATATCGGCCGTTGAAGATTCAACAGGAAAAGTATAAGAGGAGGCTTGATGGTCAGTTGGAGATACACCAAGATTGATCAGTCAGTTCGATTTTCTGGAGCGGGGTTTGCTGAGAAAATTCGAACAAGTGATCTGTTGCAGCGAGGGGCAGTGAGTACATAGCGGAGAGGCAGAGATAGTGCTTGAGGGTCAGTGCAATGACCAGAGAGGCTGACGCAGAGGTAGCTAGAGCTCTGCAGAGGCAGCAGGAGCCACGTAGAGGCAACAATAGCCACGCAGAGGCAGCTAGAGATTGCGCAGAGGCAGCTAGAGACTGCACAGAGGCTGAGGGGCCTGCGTGGGTGACACAGAAGGCTAGAGAGTTGACACAAAGAAGTAGAAGGCTGACGCAGAGGGTTCTAGAGCTATGTTGAGGCTAGCAGGGCTGATGCAGAGCCTTGGAGAAGCGCTAGAAGGATTTTCGTGGGGCAGACTTGCTGAATATCTGTCTCCAAGAAGAGGTATTATTGCCGTGTAAAAATCTCTGTTGGGTGAGCCAGTTTGGCACCCTAGTTGTACTCGAGAAATCTGCATAATAATAAAACCTTGAGAACTGCTGCACCGATTTTCTCGCATTGGGTTTTTCTGGGGACGATTGTCCAAAAATAATGGTGTCCCTTGTGTGTTTTTCTAGTGTTTCAGTTGCTGATCTGTATATGAGTTAAGGCTGCATTTGTGTTTATTTTAAGTATTTATATGTATAAATAATTTGTTAATGTAATAAACAAGTAGGTGAAATAAACCAGATAATTAGGAATTTCTGACGTGTCAAACTTAGAAATTTCAACATGGTATCAGAGCATTGCAGATCACAGGAGGACTAAAGGCACCAGCAATATCAGAAATTTGCAGTAGTAGCAGTTGTCTCGAGAGATAGAGCTGCTCCTAAGCAGAAGGCAGTAGAGAAGGAGTGACATAGAGGGCTTGTGTCATCATTTTGAGCCAGAGAGAGGGCTAGCGTATAGGCAAAGAGAGGTAGAAGAGGCTCACAAAGAGCCACATCATCCTACTCAGCTAGGTAGGCTTAACGCAGTTGGCTAGAGGAGTGATTCAGCCTTTAGCGGGATTGCGAAGAGCTGGAAGGCTCAGTTCCTTCAGTTGCCGAGGACTAGGGAGCTGTGGGCAGATTGTGGAGCTAGTGGGGCGTTGATCCTGTCAGAGCAGAACAGTACCTAACGGGACAAAACCAAGGTAGAGGGAGTCGCTTCCTTGATGGATTTCTAGCCAAGAATTCTAGATTCGAGTTGTAGTTGCAAGGAGGATTGAAGAGGAGTGGATCGATAGTTGGCGGGAAGAGTTCTAGCAGGGAAATCAGGACTTAGAGGGAGATTTCTAGAAGGGAAGTCGAATCTCAGAGGGAGTCCAGAAGAGGAGCAGAGATGGAAATGAACAGACTGAGAGATCATGATAGGTTGGACGAGACCTCCAACTTTGTCATCTGGAAGGCCAGGATCTTGTCAGTCTTGGATGGTCATCGCATCAAGGGCTTCGCCTTAAGAACCGTGGCTATCCCAGTAGACCCAGTTAATAATGAGAAGTATGAGGATGCAATGGCAAAGGGAAAGTGCATAATCCTTGATGGGGTCAAGGATCATGTCGTACCACATATTGTCGAAAATAACACGGCAAAGGAGATGTGGGATATTTTGACGACATTGTATAAGGGCACTTCCGTGCAGCGGAAGATGCTATTAGAGAATCAGCTGCGGTTGTATCAGATGGAGAAGGGAGAGTAGATAGATCTATACCTCCTCAGGTTGTAGGAGATTCAGGACCAACTTACTTCCATAGGGGCCACGTCGAATTAGGAATTCATGGTGAGGACTACCCTGAATGTAGTCTCCAAGGATTGGGAGACATTTGTCCAAAGCATTTGGGCAAAGCTAATCTTCTAGGATGGGAAGAGATGTAGGCAACTCTTCACCAAGAAGAGATCAGACAGTGGACCAAGGCGGGGAGTAGCAGCAAAGGGGGTTGAATCAAGAAAGAGGAGGAGGAGGATGTGGTTCTAGCATCTGCAGGATAGCAGGGGAAGAGGAAGAAGAAGGACATCTCCAAGGTGAAGTGCTTCCATTGTGGGGAGTTGGGTCATTATGCAACCCAGTGTCCCAGGAAGAAGAATAAGGGAGAGGCTTCTAACTCTAAGGCAGCTCTGGCTAAGGCGGAGAAAGAAGTCGAGACTGAAGAAGGTGACATCGAGTTGTAGTCAGGAGGACTACAGAAAATGAGGGGCAGGATCCTTGAGGTACCCAAACTTTTGGATCATATCCGGCTACGGGAGCCCCGAATGATAGTAGCAAGATGACGGATGTCGGGAAGAAGCAAGATGCGATGAAGCAACAAGGCAGTGCTAGAGTGCTGAGGTCTGTAGCAGTGCAGTGGGGGTTTCAGCAGTACGAGAGGCACAAAGGTGTTTGCAGCAATGCGAGATGCACAAAGGTGGTTGCATCAGTGTGAGAGGCACATAGGTGTTTACAGCAGCGCAGAGGCAATAGAGGGAGCACATGATAGAAGCAGAGGTAGCTTCAACATCAGGAGGCTTTTGGACTGACACTGATATCAGTATTTGGGTAGATTAGTTACTTCTCGGTAACTGAGTTGCAGTGGTAGTGCTATGGGCAACATGGGCAACATGTTGAGAGGGAGTTGCAGTACAGATGTAGCAGTGGCAGTGGCAGAGCCATGGGCAACAGTACAGGAAGCAGCAGTGCAACGGATGTAAGGCAGCAGACCCAACATCAACACAGGTACCAGTGCTGGAGGATCAGTGTGATGTTCAGTGGTGGAGCATTACTAGAGCACATTCCTCGCTAAGAGGGAGTGTTGATTTGTGGTAGCATCGGATGTGCTCCATCCATGAAAATTGGTGGAGAGGCTAAAGCACATGAGATCTCCAAGACCTAGAAATGGTTTGGGGAAATTCCACCCGGTTAGAGAGATATTAAAATAATTAATATTTTTAATGGAGTTGCTAAGTCTAAACTTAGGAAAATTAAAATATTAATGGGTATTAATATAAAACTAGGTGAGAATGTTCTAAGTGACACGGATCAAGCCAAATCTAATCTTAGCCGTTGATTAGAGACTTAATCTCTGCCGTTGAAGACTCAATAGGAAAAGTATAAGAGGAGGCTTGAAGGTCAGTTGGAGATACTTCAAGATTGATTAGTCAGTTCGATTTTCTAGAGCAGGGTTTGCTGTGAAAATTCGAACAAGTGATATGTTGTAGCGAGGGGCAGTGAGTACAAAGCAGAGAGGTAGAGATAGTGCCTGAGGGTCAGTGCAGTGACTAGAGAGGCTGACGCAGAGGCAGCCAAAGCTACGCGGAGGCAACATGAGCCACGTAGAGGCAGCTAGAGACTGCGCGGAGGCTGAGGGGCCTGCGTGGGTGATGCAAAAGGCCAGAGAGCTGACGCAGAGAAGTAGAAGGTTGACGTAGAGGGTTATAGAGCTACGCTGAGGCTAGCAGGGCTGATGCAGAGCCTTGGAGAAGTGCCAGAAGGATTTTCATGGGGTAGGCTTGCTGAATATCTGCCTCCGAGAAGAGGTATTACTGTCGTGTAAAAATTTCTGTTGGGTGAGCCAGTTTCGCACCCTAGTTGTACTCAAGAAATCTACATAATAATAAAACTCTCAGAATTGCTTCACTAGTTTTCCCACATTGGGTTTTTCTGGGGACGATTATCCAAAAATAACGGTGTCTCTTGTGTGTTTGTCTGGTATTTCAGTTGCTGATCTGTATATGAGTTAAGGCTGCATTTGTGTTTATTTTCAGTATTTATATGTATAAATAACTTGTTAATGTAATAAACAAGTAGGTGAAAGAAACTAGATAATGCAGTAGGAATTTCTGATGTGTCCGACTTAGAAATTTCAACATTACTGTCTACAGGGTGACTGGTTCAGCCTTCCCCTGTGATACCCCTTGGCGACATGTAGGCAAGATGAGTGGTTCATCCTTATCCTGCTGAGACATCCTACCCATGTAGTCTGGGACTCATGGGAAGTACCTCTCATCTGGTCAATGAATAGGGAAATGAGGATAGGGACCATATTACTACCGATGGACGCATCGTGTACTATCGTACTCCCTATGCTAAGATGACTGATATTGATTTGGGATCAATGGAACTGATTTCGGGTCAGTAAGGGTGGTATGAGACACTCTCTTTTATTTGGGATTGACTTCGGGTCAGTAGAGAATGGTATGATACATTCTCGATCACTTCTTCTTCTTCATATTTCAGTAGAGCAGTGCATTGATGGTAGAGATAGTACAAATTGACAGATGGATTAGCAGATGGAGTTCTCCCTAGTTGAGAGGGAGTGTTAAAATTGGAAACTAGGGCCAAACTCCATGTGGGTCATCTTATTTATGACAATTGATATTTTTCTTGGATTCCTCTCTCCGAGAGGTGCAGGATTGATCTAGAGATCATCCGATTACGACATGTACAAATGAAGTTATGAATTTATTTTGAATATGGACAAATTGTTGATTTGGGGTAGCATCAGATGTGCTCTAGCCATGAAAATTGGTGGAGAGGCTAAAGCACATGAGATCTCCAAGACCCATAAATGGTTTGGGGAAATTCCACCCGGTTAGAGAGATATTAAAATAATTAATATTTTTAATGGAGTTCCTAAGTCTAAACTTAGGAAAATTAAATATTGGTGGGTATTAATATAAAACTGGGTGAGAATGTTCTAAATGACATGGATCAAGCCAAATCTAACTTAGCCGTTGATTAGAGATTTAATCTCGACTGTTGAAGACTCAACATGAAAGTATAAGAGGAGGCTTGAGGGTCAGTTGGAGATACACCAAGATTGATTAGTCAGTTTGATTTTCTGGAGCGAGGTTTGCTGAGAGAAATCGAACAAGTGAGCTGAGTTGTAGCGAGGGGTAGTGAGTGCATAGCAAAGAGGCAGAGATAGTGCCGAAGGGCCAGCGTAGAGATTGAGGAGGCTACATAGAGCTAGTAGGAGCCACGTAGAGGGCCAGAGAGACTGCACAGAGGCTAGCAGGGCTTGCGTGGGTGACGTAGAAGGCTAGAGAGCCAACATAGAGAATTAAAGGGCTGATGCAGAGGGTTTCAGAGCTACGCAGAGGCCAGGAGGCTGGCGCAAAGCCTCAGAGGAGCGTTGGAGGGTTTTTCGTGGAGCAGACTTGCCGAATATCTGCTTTTGAAGAGAGGTATTACTGCCAGATAGAAATCTTTGTTGGGTGAACTAGTTTGGCACCCTAGTTGTACTCAAGAAAGTTGCTTAATAATAAAACCCTCAGAACTTCTGCAACGATTTTCCCAAGTTGGGTTTTTCTGGGGATGATTGTCCAAAAATAACGGTGTCCCTTGTGTGTTTGTCTATTATTTTCAGTTGATGATCTGTAGATGGTTGAGACTGCATTTGTGTTTATTTTCAGTATTTATATGGTTCAATAACTTGTTGAATAATAAACAAGTAGGAGAAATAAACCGGATAATGCAAGAAGAATTTCTAAAGTGTTAGACTTAGAAATTTCAACATGGTATCAAAGCATTGTAGATCACAAGAGAGTTGAAGGCACCAACTAAATCAGAAAATTTGCAGTAGAAACCACTGTCTCGAGAGAAAAGCTGTTCCTAAGCAGAAAGTAGGAGAGTAGTGACGTAGAGGGACTGCGTCATCATTTCAAGCGAGAGAGAGGGTCAGCGTAGAGGGAGAAGAAGGCAGAAGAGGCTCATGAAGAGCCACGCCATCCTATTCAGTCAGGTAAGCTTGATGCAGTTGGCCAGAGGAGCGATTCAGCCTTGTCGGGATTGTGCAGAGCTAAGAGGCTCAATTTCTTCAGCTGATGGGGCCTAGGGAGCTGTGAGCAGATTGTGGATTGGGAAGCTGGTGGGGTGCTGTTGCTGTCGAAACATAACAGTACCTAACGGGACAGAACCAAGGTAGAGGGAGCCGCTGCGTTGAGGGATTTCTAGCCAAGAAATCTAAATTCGAGTTTTGTAGTTGCAAAGAGGATTGAAGAGGAGTAGTTTGACAATTGGCAGGAGGATTTCTAGGAGGGAAATTGAGACTCAGAGGGAGTCCAGTAGAAGAGCGAGATAGCAATGAACGGACTAAGGGATTAGGACAGGTTGGATGGGGCCTCCAACTTTGTCATCTAGATGGGCAAGATCCTGTTTGTTTTGGATAGACATCGCATCATGGGCTTTGCCTTGAGAACCGTGGCTATCCCAGTCGACCCAACTGATAATGAAAGATATGAGGATGCAATGGGGAAGGCAAAGTGCATAATCCTTGATCGGGTCAAGGATCATGTAATATCGCATATTGCCGAGAAGAACACGATAAAGGAGATGTGGGATACCTTGATGACATTGTATCAGGGCACTTCCGTGCAGAGGAAGATGTTGTTAGAGAATCAACTGAAGAAGTATCAGATGCAGAAGGGGGAGCCGATAGATCTATAACTCAGCAGGTTGCAAGAGATTCGAGACCAACTTACTTCCATAGGGGACACACTGGATTAGGAGTTCATGGTGAGGATCACCTTGAATGTAGTCTCCGAGGTTTGGGAGACATTTGTCCAAAGCATTTTAGGTAAAGCTGATCTTCTAGGATGGGAAGAGTTGTGGACAGCTCTTTGCCAGGAAGAGATCAGATAGTTGACCAAGGCAGGAAGTAGCAACAAAGGAGGTCGAATCAAGAAAGAGGAGGAGGAGGAGGAGGATGCGGCTCTAGCATTTGTGGGACAACAGGGGAAGAGGAAGAAGAAGGACATCTCCAAGGTGAAGTGCTTCCATTGTGGGGAGTTGGGCCATTATGCAACCCAGTGTCCCAGGAAGAAGAATAAGGGAGAGGCTTTTGACTCCAAGGCAGCTTCGGCTAAGGCAGAGAAAGAAGTCGAGACTGATGACGACTGTGCCATGAGTGCTCATGCATATCTAGAGAAGAGGTGGGGAGACATCGAGTTGTAGTCAGGAGGACCACAGAGGATGAGGGGCAGGATCCTTGAGGTACCCAAATTCTTGGATCATATCCGGCTACAGGAACCTCGAATGACAGTAGCAGGATGACAGATGTGAGGTGGAACAAGATGCAGATGGAGCGACAGTGCAGTGCTAGAGTGCAAAGGTTTGTAGTAGCACAATGGAGGTTGCAGTAGTGCGAGAGGCACAGAGGTGGTTCTAGCAGTGCAGAAAGGTACAAAGGAGGTTGTAGCAGTGCGGGAGGCACAAAGTTTTTGTAGCAGAGTAGAGGCAGCAAAGAAAGCACCAAATAGCAGCAAAGGTAGCTTCAACATCATGAGGGTTCGAGGCTGACAAGGATGTTAGTAGTTGGGTAGATCAGTTACTTACTTCTCGGTAACTAAGTTGTAGTGCAACAATGGTAGTGGTGGTGCTATGGGCAGCATGATGCAGCATGTTGAGAGAGAGTTGCAATGCAGATGCAGTGTTGGGAGGAGAGAACCAGCAACAACACAGATGACAAGGGAGCTGCAGTTCAGATATAGCAGTGGCAGTGGTGGAAGCCATGGGCAAAAGTACAGGAGGCAGCAGTGCAGAGGATGTTGGGCAGTAGGCCAAGCATCAACAAAGGTATCGGTGCCGGATGATCAGGGTGATGTTCGGTGGTGGAGCATTACTAGAGCACATTCCTCGCTAAGAGGGAGTGTTGATTTGGTGTAGCATCAAATGTGCTTTAGCCATGAAAGTTGGTGTAGAGGCTAAGGCACATGAGATCTCCAAGACCCAAAAATGGTTTGGGGAAATTCCACCCGGTTAGAGAGAGATTAAAATAATTAATATTTTTAATGAAGTTCCTAAGTCTAAACTTAGGAAAATTAAAATATTAATTGGTATTAATATAAAACTGGGTGAGAATGTTTTAAATGACATGGATCAAGTCAAATCTAATCTTAGTCGTTGATTAGAGATTTAATCTCGGCCGTTGAAGACTCAATAGGAAAAGTATAAGAGGAGGCTTGAGGGTCAGTTGGAGATAGACCAAGATTGATCAATCAGTTCGATTTTCTGGAGCGGGGTTTGCTGAGAGAATCGAATAAGTGATCTGAGTTGCAGCGAGGGCAGTGAGTACATAGCAGAGAGGCAAAGATAGTTGTAGAATTGAGGCTTCTGTGATCCATCATAATTGTAAAAAGAGCTTCGGCGTAAATCACATAAGATAGTGTCGGAGGGCCAGCGCAAAGATTGAGGAGGTTACGCAGAGCTAGCAGGAGCCACGCAGAGGGCCAGAGAGACTGCGCAAAGGCTAACAGGGCCTGTGTGGTTGACGCAGAAGGCCAGAGAGCCAATAGAGAGCATCAGAGGGCTGACGCAGAGGGTTTTAGTGCTACGCAGAGGCCAGGAGGGCTGACGCAGAGTCTCAGAGGAGCGATGGAAGGATTTTCGTGGAGCAGACTTGTTGAATATCTGCGTCCGAAGAGAGGTATTACTACCAGATAGAGATCTCTGTTGGATGAACCAGTTTGGCACCTAGTTGTACTAAAAAAAGATGCTTCATAATAAAACCCTCAGAACTGCTGCACCAGTTTTCCAAAGTTGGGTTTTTCTGGGGACGATTGTCCAAAAATAACAGTGTCCCTTGTGTTTGTCTGTTATTTTCAGTTGATGATCTGTAGATGGTTGAGACTATATTTGTGTTTATTTCAGTATTTATATGGTTAAATAACTTGTTGAGTAATAAACAAGTAGAAGAAATAAACCAAATAATGTAGGAAGAATTTCTAACGTGTTAGACTTGGAAATTCCAACACAAATTGTCAAGGTCGGCCAACAAACTTATGTAGGCTTAGAAGCCCAACAGTCACGTCTATTCATCCTCAACGTTCACTATAAATTCATGATGCCTTAGCCTCATTTGGACACGCTCATCTTCACACTTCTCTCTCTTTCTCTTCTCATTGATTGGGTGCGGATTTTTGGGCATCTCTCTCTCCACATGTCCGAAACTTTCAGAGCGAAATTTTAGGAGACCGAAATTTTGGGAGTCGGAAATTTCTGGAGGTCGAAATTTCAGGAGGCCAAAATTTCAGGAGACCAAATTTTTGGATAGTTTGGCCATGCGTTGACCAGCAACGTTGACATGTTTGATTGTGTTTTTGGGTGAGATATTTCTGTTTGGATAGGCTGCATTTTTGGGCACAGAAATTAAGGTCAAATGTTGACTTTGACCGTATTGACTGCAACTAGGGATGACCACAGGGTTCGCTGTTTGACCAGGTTTGACTAGACTATTTTGGGCTGTTTTGAGGGTTGATTCAACTTGCTGTTTGGAGATTGAAGTTGACTGAAGTTGACCAAATTGTTGAGGTTTAAATCTACCCTATTGACCATTGTTGACTTTTCTAGTTAGGGCTCTTTTACTGCTGTTACAAAATATCAGATTTGTAAATTGTACCATCTCTCTCTGTTGAACTATTGAAGACTATAAGAAGATTTGATCAAGGGTTTCCCCACATTGGGGTTTGTCCCTGGCTGGTGCCACATCTTGTGTCTTCTTGTCTTGGCTTGTCTTTTATTGTTTATGTTTATGTTCTATGTGCATTTTTACTATCATATTGATGTCATTGTTAAACTGGATATTGATATTGGGTTGATTAAGAAAAAGAAGTAAATTGCTCTTAAGCATAGAACATGCCAAAATTAATAGTTTCCCCCTGATCTACCTTTGTCATCCCCTCTATGTTACTCAAGCATGAGTGGTCAAGTCCCTTAGGTTCCTTGCGAATGAAGCAAAGACCCATCAACTCTCAATTGCTCCTCCCTAGTCAACTGCCTCCTGAGCAGATTTATGTTTTGCTCAACCAACCTTTTGGCTAGCTCATAAGCAGCAGGTGAGACCAACTGTTTTCTCCTCCAATTGGACAACAATCGAGACTGCAACTCCTGACAAATGGAATCACGACCTCTCATACATGATAATAAGATGGATTGCATGTCTCCTAACGTTGAAAAAGCATTGGAACATTTGCAGGATCAAGTCATCACACTCTATATCAAACATGATTTCGTTAATCCTAGTCATTACCATAATTTCCAAAACCTGAAGCTTTTTCCCAAATGTAGGACCCATGGAGTTATCCAATTCTTGCAAGGTTTCTACCATCAACTTGAAGAATCTCCTCATAACATCATCACTGTAAGGAGCTATAGGGGCAATCAACATCATGATGCTGCTAAGATAAGAGGCAAGTAGAAGTGTGATTCCTTCACAAGGGTACTCCAAAAACTGGGCTTTATTAAAGCTAACATGGTGGGTTTCAAAGCCCACATCAACTTCTTCCCCTCCAACTAGTTTATCTCAGAAAGGAGTGTGTCTAGTTTCTAATTTGAAAACGACTTTATTGTAACCCTCATGTGCTTCAAGCTTGTCCCTAGTGCAAAAATCTTGTGTCCCAATTCCTGCCCCTTCTGTAAATCTTTAGGCGATTCTTGCTGGAGAAGGGTGTGGATCACTCTTGGGAAGGGTTTGCTGTTCTACTTGGTTTTCGTGTTTGTACCATAGTCTATTGAGGTACTATAGTGGTGACTCATGAGGCACTTTAAATACTCCATCATTCAACAGCTCCGCTGATGCCCCAACAATGACATATACAAAGCTGTGGGAATAATATAATAGTGACGCTATGTATTGCAATTATGGACTCTCTTTTATTGCAACTATGGACTCTCGTTTATTCAACAATGATTTTGTCCATTCCCTTCCCTTCTGCTCTCAATTTTCCACAAACTTTCTAGGTTTTTATTGAAAATTTTCACTGGTACTTTTTGTCAAGCAGTTCAAGGAGCATTTTTGTAGGTGAGATGTAATTATTGGCACCAAATGCAGGCATAATAAGACTCATATATAGGAAACAAACTCAAATCAACTATTGATACTACATTTCATAGCTCAAAATTTTGTAACAACAATTGATAAAACTCATATCTTAGATTGCATGGTTAACACATGATATTCATTCCACAAGAAATTAAATAAATGTATAATAGTGATGCAACAAGAACTTGGCATTTATGTATATGTGCAAAGGAACCCACTGCTATAGGATGAGTTTCAGCTTTAGCTAATTCGTGCCACTCACAGTCACAGGGATGACCAACTCCTCGTATTAGCAGTTTTCTCACAATAGCAAGCACACTAGCAACAAATCATATCCCCACAGTGAACACAGCTCCAAAGGTAATATAGCACACACAAGTAAGAGAATAAGCCACATACAAGCTTAGAAATAACACCCTTGTCTTATAGATAGCAATTCGATCTGCAGTTAATATATAAGAAATTTCTGCCCACACAGTGAAGAAAGTCAACTTTGCTGAAGGAAATAATTTAGCCAATATAACTCAGTCTCTTGGTGTTAATTTTAGGTATGTTCTATGCTTAGAGCAATTTATTTCAATTTTCACAGTTAGCTCAATATCTCTTCCAGATTAGCAATCACATTAGCATAATAGTAAATTGCAGATAGAACATAAACATAAAACGCAGAAGACAAGCCAAGACAAGAGGACACAATATGTGGCGCTATCTAGGGACAAACCCCAATGTGGGGAAACCCTTGATCAATTCTTCTTATATGTTCTTCAATAGTTCAGTAGAGAGAGAGAGAGAGAGAGAGAGAGAGAGAGAGAGATAGTACATATACAATAGAAGTCAACACTTTGACTTATCTAAATAAGAGCATAGATCATCTCTAAGAAGATAATACATGAGGTAGTTGAACTCAATTGTAGACATGCTGCTTCTACTGATTCTCCAAGGTGATTCCATCACAATGTTGCACCTATCATTGTGCTGCACCTCATCATCATGCTGCACCTCACTGTGTTGCACCATGCTGCACCCATCATCACTATGCTGTATCTCATCATGCTTCAGTAATCATCACTGTACCCATCACTGTACTGCATCTCCTCATACTGCACTATGTTGAGCTCTTCATTACACTATGCTGCACCCAAATGCATGTTGCAATACATTCTTGCTGCTGCTATATGCCCATCATCACCATGCTGTACCATTGCTGCACCATACTGCACCATGTTGCCTTCATCATGCTGCCACCTATCACATCATTATGCTGTTGTACTCACTGTGCATTGTGCTGCACCATTATTATGCTGTATATACGAGCCTTAGCTGCTTGCTATGGCTTGCAGCCTAGCAAAGTTCAAGCATAAAACTTCTCCCTCAATATAGAGACAACTACTACCATACATAATCTAGGCTGAACAACAATCTTTTGACATTGCTGCTAGGTTTCCATTGCAGTGACTTAGGGCAGCATAAAAGTAGCATATAGAAGGCAGTGTATGCATCCTCCTAGACTGCGGCCATAGTGTTAAGGACAACGTTTGGGTCACTGAGTATTTCTAGCGTATAGATCTCACTGCAGTGGATATTATGACAGTGGTTGAGGACCCTAGAAGATTGCAGATTAGGTTGCTCTCTTCATGACCCGTGGCCAACGAAATGAGGACAACGTATGGAGGCCTCCTTGTTGCGCTGAGGAGCCTTCTTTAAGGACAGAGAAAGAGTCTCTATCTACGATGAAAGACCTGCGACTAAGGCATGAGGGACCTGTGCCTAGGGTAGGATAGGGCTGCACATTAGGGTAGCGTGTATAGGCCTTAGATCTCCCTGCTTGGACTGCGACTAGGCATCCTTTAGACAACTAGGTTAGAGCAGTGTATGGGAGCCTCGTTACTGTAGTTAGGGTATCCCTTTTGCTGCGTCTAAGGGCTGTTTCAAACCCTTCCAAAATAGTGTATAGATTAGGGCATGACTGCGTTTAGCTAGGGCATCATAAGACTGCGTTCAAGCTTCATGCTTAGGTTCCTTTCCTCCCTCGTCTAGGGCTTTCTCCTCTTAGACTTCTCTTCCACTAAAACCCAAACAAGTGGAGAGAAATCAAGAGTGAAGTGTCTCCAAATAACTATCAAGCCACCTCCTTTTATACTAAAACGTTGAGCACAAGAGGGGGTTATTTGGTTGCTGGCCGACCTTGATGAATTGTCCCATAACACAAATAAATTCATATCTCCATGAATACTTATCGGAATTAGATGATCTTTAGATCAGTGCTAAACCTCTCGATGAGAGGGATCCAAGAAAAATATCAGTTGCCATAAATAAGATGACCCACATGGAGTTTGGCCCTAGTTCCCAATTTTAACACTTGGCAACAACAATACGACCCAACAAGCAATGGCATGTCTAGCTACTAAAGAAATGTGACTCGAATCTCACACCAATCCTCTTTCAAATTCGGTCTTCTGCACAAATATTCCAGCTACAATATGTATGGCTTTCCAGGCGCACCTGCAATTTTATGGATCCCTAGAGCCTCAACAATTTCGAGCAACAAGATTCATATGAAGTCATCCAACAACTAGTTATGTGACTGCGTGTTCCTCTGTAGCAGGGAACTATGAACATAGTTGGAACTTGACCCTTTCATTGGCCTCCTTCTTCAAAGATCTCCTTTACGATGTTAGCTTCACCCTATATGATCTATCTCTGCACTTGAGTTGCCAAGCGAGACGACAATGCCTAGTTTGTATGCACAATTTATTACCTCTGAACCCTCCAATCGCAGTCGTTGAAAAGACTCACAGGCCAACGGGAAGGATAATGGCTCATTGTGCAGATCTTGGGCTATCCTTCCTCAATAGCCACAGTGCGTGGCCTCCGCTAGTAGGGAATACGAATGCCCTCGATTCATTTTGTTCAAGTAAGGAGGATTCGACCCAGGCATCGCGTTTGCACAACAATGAATTTGGAATGGCGGTTCCTTTTTTTTGGTCTGTGGAAAACTAAATGTGCTCGACCTTCAAGGATTCGATTCCCAACCACAAACTTAATCTGGCTCGATTCAGTGTGAGGCGACTCCATCTTGGCACCTTTCCATGTTATGATGATGTGGAAATTATATTCGTGGGGCTCCCTTTTGAATGTTTTAGGCCCCCCACTCTAATGCCACTACTTAATAATTTCATCCACAATTTTATAATTTGACCCTTCTGAAAAAAATCTAATAATACTCCGCGCTTTCCAAATAACGCAACCCTTTTATAATTTCACCTTGATTTGCCATCATAGAATTTTTATTAATTCACGACCCCTTTAAAAGATTTAATATTCGACCCTTCTAGAATGAATTGCAATTCCTACTTTAAAATAAATAATATGAGTCGGTCTCCTTAATAATTTGAATAACATCCGATTCAAATTTTTCGAATGATCATTGTGCCAACAACAATTTGTTCATAATTTTGTAGAACAATTACTACAAGTGTGACAAATTTGCAATCGTTGATCTTGATAAACTCTGGTCTTTTGCAATAAACCCTCAGGCTAGCAGGAACACCAACTTTGATACCATTCTCTACCATCTTAATTCCCAATTTGACTCCATCAAATTCACGATGGAAATCGAGGTAGATGAATGCCTTCCTTTTCTTGATATTCTCCTCTCTAGAATGAATGATGGTTTCATTTCTCACCAAGTTTTTCGTAAAAAAACACACACAAAACGATATCTTCATGCCAATTCTCATCATTTTCCAGCACAAAAACTCGGGGTTCTGAACACCCTTGCCACTCGTGCTCTAAGAATTTTTGATGAGAATCACGTTGAAGAGGAAAAATCTCATCTTCTGAAAGTTTTTGAAAATAATGACTATAGCAGGCAACATGGCCTCAAAGCTTTTCAAAGGACTAGTAAAAAATCAAGGGTTAAACCTTCTCGAGATGATATAATCTCTAGTGTTCAACTTCCCTTTATCCAAGGGACCACCGATAGGATTTCTCATATTATCAAAAAGAACAAAGTATTTGCTACCTTCAAACCCCTTAATGCCATTAGAAATTCTCTTAGATTTGTCAAAGAGCCGGTAAACCATAATGACATGAAAGGGGTCTACTCCATCCCGTGTTCATGTTGGATTCCCTACATTGGGGAAACTAGTCGCTCCATTAACCAAAGAATTCAAGAACATGCAACAAATATTAAGCACAACCGCTCCCGTTCCTCAGGTTTCACTAAACATGCGGTGAAATCCAAACACCATGTTTGCATTGAAGATTCTCGGGTCATTGCTAGGGTTGATCACTTCCATCATAGGAAGCTTAGAGAGGCCATCAAAATTGAAAATCGCACTATTAATCTTAACAGGGATGATGGTTGGAAGTTAATTAGAAGTTGGATCCCTACCCTCTCTTCGTAATTTTTTAATTTAATTTAATTTCATTATTTATTTATTTTTATTTAATTAATTAATTAATTATTTATTATTTTATATTGTTATATATGTATCCTCTTTGACTTTCCTATTAAAATATTCTCTAATATTTTAATATAATAACATTTAAATCTAATTGTTGAATTTATTAATTTTATTTAAAAACTATTTGATAGAAATAGATTAAACTTATTTTTAATTTATGGTTATACATCTACAAATTTTAATTTCTTTTTCTTTATTAGTTAATTTAATTTAACTAGTTTGAATTCAATATTATTTTAATTAAAAAATAAAGATAAAATAAAATAAAACAAACAAATTGATAATAAATATATAAATTTATTCAACTAATTTTTAACAATGAATTATTCATACATGACATTGTAACAAATATCCTAGTGGTGAAACTCTTTTAAGCTCTTCCCATAAACTCCATTATTCTTTGAGAGGGTATGCTTGAATTTTGTGCAAGGGCATCAAATTTTAGCCTCCTTAAGAGCAAGATTGGCTATCTTTGAAATCCATGACTCCATACACCCAAGAGACAAGGCACTAGCCCAAGTCTTTGGTGATCAATCTTTATTTTTATCCATTTGCTCTCTCTCTAAAAAATTGGTCCTTTCAAGGAAAGAGGAGAAACTTGTGTTTGGTGCGAATTTCTAGGGAAGGGGATTTTCCAAGGTTTGAGAGCCTAAACATCAAGTTGACTTGATTTGCCACAAAATCTCTCAATTTGGTGGGCATCTGTTCAAATTTCGTCCATAAATTTTCTTTCCCTAGTTGTTAGCCCTAAGAGGAAAACCCTTGTCTTCATTCTCTTAACTTAAGGACTTCTTTGAAGGTTTTATGAGCCTTGGATTTGCTTATTATCATCATAAGAAACCCTTTTCTTCTGGCCTTGACCTTGAGAACACCTATTATCAGCGAAACCCATCAAACCCTAGGTCTTCATACTTGTCTTCTAGGTATTTTCTTTGAGAGCGATTTGCTTCTTTGAAGCCTTGTACCATTATTGTGCCTCTCTCTTCAAGGAGCCCTAGTTGGGTCACTTCATATCTTATCATTAGCATATCTATTTTAAGTAATTCCTCCTTTATCAGGACTCCTCCCATCGGTGAGAATCCATAAAGTCCCATTGTTGTCCCATTGGGCCTCTAACCCATTGTTGTCCCTTTCTCTAGTTTATACTTTGTAGGGTTTCCCTCTCCAAGGCATGTTAGATTTTGTGGCAACAGGTTGTAAAGTATTGTGAGCTCCTTCTTAATCATCACTGTCCCACAAAAATCATGGAACTTATTGGAGGTATACTCACCCCCATTATTTGATCTCAACACCTTAATCTTCTTCCCAGTCTTGTTCTCCACAAGAGCTTTGAATTCTTGAAACTGATCAAAGACCTCATCCTTGGTCTTTAAGAAGTAGATCCAAGTTTTCCTGGAAGAATCATCTATGAATGTCGCAAAGTATAAGGACCATGTGACCGATGTCATAGACATAGCACTGCAATTGTCTGAGTGCACTAAGTCTAGCACTCCCTTAGACTTGGTATTGCTGTGAGGATACACAACCTTGGCTAGCTTGCACACCCTTTACACACTCCACCCTGCTCCACCCTTCTCTCTGGAAAACCTGTAACCATTCTCTACAATAAAGGGAGAGCGTTGTGGTGCAGGTGTCCCATCCTCTGTGATATCCCCATTAAATAAAATTTTGTTAAGCAATTCCCAATTTTTGCATTTTTGACATTTTGATGTTGTGGACTTAGGAAAAGTGGGTTGAGTAGAACCCAATTTGATTTTTGGAGAAAAAGGAGGCTATGAACATTAGAAAAAAAGGAATAATTATTTTGTTAGTGGAATGTGGGGGCCACAAAAAGGGAAAATTCGACCCCCCTTGAGGAATCACACTAGAGGAGAGATGGAAGAGAGAAGGTGGTTTGAATTAGTGGAATTGGATGCCCATCAAGGGAGAAGGGAATGACATATATAAATATCACAAGGAAGCCTCATTTTGGGATCTTTTGTCTATCACTCTACAGAAATCTAACTCTCTTGGAATTGTTGACCACAAGAAGAGAAGTGCTACTTAGCACAGGAATTCTAAGCGAAAATTCCACCCCTATTTTAGAGGACTTTGAGTGCCTCCGTAGTAAGGGAATTGGAGTCTAATTCAGGGCTTCACTTGAGCATTTTGCAGAGAATTCCTCCAGTTTTGTGTGTTCCCTTTGGCGCAAAAGATAATTTCTAGTAGTTGATTGGAGCAACTTCCTCTGATTGGAGATTTTGGGCATTTGCAGGTGTTTTTCCTTGGGTAGAAGGTTGAGATTGGCACCATTTCGCAGGGCTGAAACAAAGAGATCTTACTAGGCCAAATTCTTCTATTTTTGGGCTTGTTCAGGGGTTATTGAGCAGAGGCTGTGTAGGGGTTTGTGGGTGTAGAGACTATTGGAGTTTGGGCCCGGGGAAGTGAGCTATTTTTGGGAGAGATTTTGCAGTGATTTCATAGGCATTTTAGTTGAAGATTTGTGCCATCTTCAACAATGTCTCTATGGCAGAGTGCAAAGCTGGGCATACTGGGAAATTCATAGCTTTTGGGGGTCTCTGGGTCATCAATAATTAGCCCAATATTTTTTTGGTTCTTTGTGGGTTTGGTGTGAGGAGCTCCAGGTTAATTTTGCAGAATTTTTGGAGCAGTTTTGAGGGCATAAACACCAGTTCTTCTTCAGCAGCAACAACAAAATTTCTGGGCAATGTGAGTTACCTATTTGGGTCATTTTCCACCACTTGGGTTTACATCATTTCACTTGGGTTTTGCATGCTTGTACTCACAAGCTCAGATTCTATTGTTCTACACTATTTGTACCCAATTTCCAATATTATTAACAAAATGGCTCAAGTTTCCTCCTCAGATTTTATAGTTTATTGATTGCACTTGCATGTTTAAAAAATTATTTGCTGTAGCTTAGTGCATGTTTCTATTATTTACTAAATATTTCCATTAGGAATATTACAATGGTATCAAAGCATGTTCTTGGCCAGTTGTGGGAAAAATAGTAGGTGGTGACATCCATATACCAAGTAGTGTTCCACAGAGGCAGTGGCAAAGGTAGAGGAAGAGGATGTGGCAGAGAAGAAGAACTCAACCCCTTTTCAAACAGAAAGCTTAGTCACGCTAGAGAGAGCATTGAGAACTAGGAAGGCAATGAGTAGCCTAGATAAAATGGACAAAATCAATTGTTGGAGTTAGTGAGGACAAACCAACAAATGATGAGGCAAAATCAGTAGGTTCTAGAAATAATGTGGCAGATGTTGGGCATGCAATTACAGAACCAACAGGGACTAGCCAACGATGGAGAAGGTGGATCCCGGATGCGAGGAGCCACGTGCGTGCACCCACAAACCAATAGCAAAACACCCACACCTATGGCTAGACTAGTAGAACCACGACACCCCATTTCTTGGAGGAGTCAGAGAGGGAGAGGGAGCTAGACGCATTTGCTGATTTGATTAGATCCTTCATTGATGGGGTTGATGAGTACAAAGCACTGGATTCCAGGGTCAGGAGGGTCTTATCCATTGGGGATTTTTGTCACCTAAAGGAGAAGTATAGACCTGGAGCAGGGATGCCTTTCATAGGGGGTCAACAACATCAAAACTAGGATACACAAATGTTGGCAGGGAAGGTAACACTGCCTAACTTTGATGGGTCATCCAGGAGTTCGGCTAGGGCATGGATTCAAAAGCTAGACACATATTTTCATCTGAATCCCATGCGAGAGACAGATGTGATCAGATTTTCCACTCTGTACTTGGATGAAGATGCGCAGGAGTGGTGGTACCACGTGTTGGTCGCGTTGGGGCATGCTTCTATTACATCCTATATTGAGTTCACGAGGAGATTGGTTGAGAAATTTGATCGGAAGGACCCTAAGCTACACTAACGGGAGTTGGCTAACCTAAAGTAGATAGGCATCGTTGAGACATATATGGCTGAGTTCCAAAGACTAGCTGTGATGGTCTCTAACATTTTAGAGGTGAGGTTGATCATGCTATTCATTGAGGGGCTAGCAGAGCCTTTGCATGGTTGGGTGAGAGCGTACAGGCCTGTATCATTGCAGGATGCCATCAACCAGACTAGGGACATGCTTGATGCAGTTCTGAAGACTAGGGCACCAGTACCTTCTAGGCCCACCTTTCCTCAGAAAGGTAAGGACAGTAAACCTCCTCAAAAGGAGTGGGCTAGATGGGGACAGTTGGATGACGAGACCTTCGTAGGAAGAAGTTGTGCTTTACATGCCAAGATCCGTGGGAACCTAGGCACTGGTGCAGCAATGGCAAGGTCCATTACATAGAGGTATTCGCTAATCGTGAGCTGGAGGATGAAGTTGAGTTGGAGGAAGACAGGGGAGTAGATGAGCCACAGGGTGCAGGAGGAGACCCACCTTTGCCCACAGGAGGTGTCATAGCCAAGACCCACCTTATAATCTTATGTTGGAGCACCAACGACCAAGATTAAAACTTAATCAAGGGCCAATATCATATCGAAGTCGATCCGTGTGAGTTTCTAAAGAATTCTCATCTTATCTCATTTAATACTGATTAATTAACCATATTCCTTAAGTTTAGACTTAGGAAATATCTAAAAATCAACTAATAATCTAATTGAGCCATCTCTAGGTGGAGTTTCCATAAACATGTTCTGGGTTATGGAGTTCTCATGTGTTTTAGCCTTTCCACAAAATTTCGAGACTAGGACGCATCTGATGCTACAAAAACTTACATCTAGGAGATTTTTTTTCTCCTATGATACCACCCGCGGATAGTGGGTAACAGGATGCTCTCGCATCACTATATTAGAACCCTTCCGAACAACGGAAGATGTTCCTGAAGGAGAAGCTGAGGAATGTTCGAATGCAGAAGGACGAAGGCATTAATCCCAATCTCACTAGAATTTAGGATATCGGGATGAGCTACAGCCATAGGAGAATCACATCCAGATACAAAACCTGTGCATTTATCCCTCAACAGTGTCATTGAGGAATGGTAGAACTTTGTCTAAAGCATTCTGGGATGAGATCAATTACATGGGTGGGACCGGATGTGGGCAGTTCTCACACAAGAGGAGATGAGGCGAGCTTTAGTAAAGTGCTCCATCAATGACAGTAGCACCAAAGGATCGAAGGGTGTGATAGAGGAAGAAAATGTGGCCCTTTCATTCCTAGTCAAGGACAAGGCTCGCAGGGAGAAAAGAAGAAGAAGAAGGATCTGTCTAAGATCAAGTGCTTCAGGTGTGGCGAGTTTGGCCACTATAGTATTCAGTGTCTTCAGAAGAAGAAGGATAAAGACAAGCAGGATCAGGCGGCACCATCCTCAGAGATAGATCAACTGTCTTCCAAATAGGAGGACCAATTCACTTTGTATGCAGCTATACCTCTAGGAGAGAGATCAGGAGATATCGAGTTCTAGACTCTAGAGTTGCACAGAGCTGGGCATGGTCCACAGAGGAGCAAAAATTGCAGTTTACGCCTCACATGGATCATTACGCTTGCTACAGGGGCCCACATTATTCAGTAGCAGGAGGATCAATGTCAGTTGGTGCAGCCAATTCATAGAGTGGCAGTTACAGACTAGTTGCAGTCATATACTAAGGAGTGTAGAGCGGTGTTGACAACAACGTAGGAGGCACATTGCAAAGTCAACAACATTGCAAATTTTCCAGTAGACAGTGCAGAGGCTAGTCGCAGTGAGAGACTTAGGAGATAGTTGCAGCATGTGATCACCGTGGATTCAATATTTTGGATGTTTCTCAGTTGCAGTATTTGTAGTAGCAGCAACGACAGTGAGACAAAGTGTTAGATGGATTGTAGTGCAGATGTAGAGTTGGCAGCAGTACATGATGTATGGTGTAGTGTCAGCAACAACACAAATGCAACATGGTTCTGCTACAACTAGTAGTAGATGAATCAAAGTTAGCGCAGTTGTTGATGGACAGTGGCAGGCAACTATAGTTGTCAGACATTAGTAGCGCATATGGTGGATGGTGCAGATACAAGGTGTTGTAGCAGTGCAACGTTAGATAACACCTTCCTTCCTAAGAGGGAGTGTTAATGTTTGAAGCATCGGACAATGTTCTAGTCTCAAACTTTGTGGAGAGGCTAAAACATAAGATATCTCCAAAACCTAGGAATTGTTTATGTAAATCCCACCTAGAGATAGCTCAATTAAATTAATTTACCATCATTTAAATTTTTCCTAATTCTAACTTAGGAAAACTAGTTAATTAATTGAGAAAGGTGAAAATTCTCTTGAAACTCACACAAATTGACTTGGAGATGATCTCAACCATCGATTAAGTTTTAATCTTGGTCGTTGAACTCTCAACTAGAGATGATAAGAGGAGGTCAATGGGTAGATGGAGAACACACAATGGGTGAGTGAGTTCCCCTTGGAAGTTCGATTTTCCAGAGTGCAACACTCAGCCGGAAGAGTTTGAGCCAGAGAGGGGATGCAGAGACAGTGAGTTTGAAGGAAGTTTCCCAGTTCTAGAGAGGCAACAACAAGGGACAAAGGTATTCCACTTTGAATCTGCGCAGGACCTGCGCAGAAGCTTCAACATAGAAGTTCTATGTAGCTGGAGAGGGAGTCATTTCAACTTCCAGAGGCCGGGAAAGACATCCATAGGTCTGGAGTCATTGCCAATAGTAGAGTTAGGCAGGTTGACAGAAGGGCCTGCGCAGGGGTTGGATGACCAATTTTCTAAGAGGGCCAAGTGCCGTGATTGCAGGTGGAGAGAGAGAATTTTTCTCTCTAAATATTTATGTTAGATTTTGCTGATTGCGTAGCGAGCTAGGCATCCAAAGATTGTACTCAAAATTTCTCACTATTGCATAATAATAAAAACCCTCAGCTGTTGTACCAGTTTTCCCACATTGGGTTTTTTCGGGGACAACTGTACACAAATAATTGCGTCATTTTTATGTGTGTGTGCTAGCATATTTCTCAGTTTCCAACATTTTATTTTCTGCAACTTTTTGATGGTGAAAATTGCAGTTGTGATTTTATTCATTGTTTGTTTAACAAATAAACTACATAATTAAATTTACAATCAGAATAATAATTTCCAGTAGTTGCAATAGTTAAAGTTTTCACAAAGACCCCTTCTTATGTTGAGGTCCAAACTTCTTTCCCTTGTTCTTGAAGTGAGCTGCAAGGGCTTGAACTTCTTCATCTTGATGATCTCTAGTCATCAATCTTGCTTCTTCTTGAGCACATGATGTCCATAATTGCTCAAATGAAGGAGCTTCTTTCCAACTACTTGTGCCTGCTCCAAATGCATCCCATGATCTAGGGAGACCATTGAGTGTTGTAGTCACAAGTCAAACAACTAACGTTTTGACAAAGTCGTCGCCAAGGGATAGATTCGTGTACTCATGGAGATCACCCCTCTTGTTGAGAGGGAGTGCTAATTTGTTTGCATCACGAATGAACATTCTCCCGAAAGGGAGAATGGGTCCAAGAGACCCAGAAGGATCAACAAGAAGTGCTGAGTGAGTGTCTCTTGGAGGAGGACCTTGATTACACACTAGAAATGGTGGGGCGAGGTCCTGGACCCCGATCACACACCAGGCATGGTGGAGTGAGGTCCTTTAGCATCTGGACCCTAATCACTCATCGAAAGGATGGGGTGAGGTCCTAGATCCTAATCACAAACCAAGTAGGGTGGAGTGAGGTCTAGTTCAACATCTAGACCCGGTCACCAATGTACTCACTAGAAAGGGTGAGTGAGTGCTTTCTAGTTGAGGGTCTCAACATTTTAGCCTAGGTGGTGGCCATGTGATTCGAGGACTGATAACTCTGAAGGAGTGAGTCCTGATATGCTGATGACATTGCCATGGGTTTGGTACTGCCCCGGATATGGATACTAGCAAATTTTGATGATAGATGATGATGTTGGTAATAATGGATAGCCTTTTCTTTAGAGAAATTTGTTCAATTTGAGAAACATCTATGAGAGTGATTATGAATACCTCCCTAGTTAAGAGGGAGTGTTGAATATGTAACTATGGCCGATCTTCATAATGTACTTGTGGTCACTTGATGTAATTATATTTATCATTGTAAAGCATATTTTAAATGCTTGAGTCAAAGGAAAATTTATTTTGAATGAAAGTCCTACTGCGACTTTTAAAAGATGTAAATTTGAATTTTTATAATGAAGTTTTTGGCTCCAAAAGTGACAAGTCAGCTTCCCTCAAGTCAAGTCGGCCCTGGCCAAGAGACAGGTCCATTCACCCTAGACAGAGTACCATATAAAGGAAATTTGAGCTCCTCATTTGGGCAATTCACATCTCTCACTCAAGACAGTTTCTGGGCAAAAGTAGCGAATGACAAGGACAAAATCTTCTCTCTCTCTCTAACATCTCGCACGTGTGGTCTAGTCTCTCTCTGTGATTTGCATCTTTCTGCAACAACTTCTGCAGGAGGGCCATATTTTTTTAGGTTTCTAGGCAGTTACTAGGGGCTGAAATTTTGGGCTATTGGACAGTTGTTGGGGGGCCAAAATTTCTGGATCAGACAGGCAGAACAAAGTGCAAGATCAGTTTGGGTGACTTGACTTGGAGGAGAAGACCAAGTTTGACCATAGGTCTAGGTGTGTCTCTTATTGAATAAGAAGATTTTCTCTATTGAGAAGGTTACTGGTTTTTCCAGGGTAAATCTTGTCTCACTTTTGTGCATTGTGATAACTACTGTTCTACTATTCGTTATTGTTGAATTTCTGAAGTATAATTGCTTAATGATATATTGGAATAAGTTAAAAGGGAGATCTACATCAAAAGTAATTCTTATAATTTTAGAAATACTGTGCTAACCCTAATTGTACTAGAAAATCAATAGAGTAGAACCCCACTTGTTTTTTGGAGAAAAGGAGGCTATGCACATTAGAGAAAAAGGAATAATTATTTTGTCAATGGAATGTGGAGGCCACATAAAGGGAAAATTCGACCCCCTTGAGGAATTCGCACTAGAGGAGAGAGGGAAGAGAGAAGGTGGTTCAAATTAGTGGAATTGGGGTCCCACCAAGAGAGAAGGGACCAACATCTATAAATATCACAAGGAAGCTTCATTTTGGGATCTTTTATCTATCACTCTACAGAAATCAAACTTTCTTGGAGCAGTTGAGCACAAGAGGAGAAGTGCTACTTAGCACAGGAATTCCAAGCGGAAATTCCACCCCTATTTCGGAGGAATTTGAGTGCGTCTCTAGTAAGGAAAATTGGAGTCTAATTCAGGGCTTCACTTGAGCATTTTGCAAAGAATTCATCTAGTTCTGTATGTTCCCTTGGGCACAAAAGATAGTTTCCAGTGGTTGATTGGAGCAACTTCCTTTAGATTCTGGGCATTTGCAGGTGTTTTTCCTTGGTTAGAAGGCAAAGATTGGCACCATTTCGCAAGGCTGAAACAAAGAGATCTTACTGGGTTGAATTCTTCTATTTCTGGGCTTGTGCAGGGGTTATTGAGCAGAGGTTGCGCAGGGGTTTGTGGCTGTAGAAACTGCTGGAGTTTAGGCCTGGAGAAGTGACCTATTTCTGAGAGAGATTTTGTAGTGATTTCATAGGCATTTTAGCAAAAGATTTGTGCCATCTTCAGCAGTGTCTCTCTTGCAGAGCGCAGAGCTGGGCAGATTGGGAAATTCACACTTTTTGGGGCTCTCTGGGTCGACTGGAATTAGTCCAATTTTTTTTTGGGTTTTTGTGAGTTTGGTGGGAAGAGCTCCAGTTTAATTTTGCAGAATTTTTGGAGCCGTTTTGAGGGCAAAAACACCTGTTTTTCTTCGGCAACAACAACAAAATTTCTGCGTAGTGTGAGTTCCCTGTTTGGGCCATTTTCCCAATTTCCAACATTATTAATAAAATAGCTCATGTTTCCTGCTCAGAATTTATGGTTTACTAATTGCACTTGCATGTTTAAAAATTTATTTGTTGTAGCTTAGTGCATGTCTCTGTTATTTACTGAATATTTCCATTAGGAATATTACGTCCTCCTATGCCATATCTCTCTCTGGTTGTCACTCTCATGATTTTTCCACGACACTCTAAGAATCTGGTTTGAGTCTAAAATCACAAACACAAACACAATCAAATGCCACAACACTTCTACTTTGCATAGTGGAATAATGTACATCCGTGAATCAACTAGTGCACATGACAATTTTTAACTTTTTAAACCCGTTACTTTGTTATATTATAATCTTTAATACAACAGTGTTAGGGCTCTTGTAACAGGGATCATGGCCCTTACATACAACCCTGATACAAGGACACAACTAGGGCTTGGTGTGAACAACTATGACAACCAATCTGCCCTGAACAAGATACACTTGACCTACGTGCACGCTCAGCCCTTTCAGTCCATGTACCTTGAGCACATTTGGCAGGTACTTTTCCTCACCATTTGCTGATCACTGTAACTGCATGTTGAGCTGTCCAACTTGCCATTATCAATGATCACTGCTCCTTTTGTGTCACTGAACTTTGGCTTACTAATATTCCCACTAGCAACCCTCTTGCTCCACTAAGATGTCTTCTCATTGGGTCTTCTAGATCTGCCCTCTTAATTTGCCTCCTTGCAATCATGAACTAGGGCTCCACAACCCTGCCTCCTGACAGCCCATTGACACCTTCAACAATCAGTGTACATGAGGACTTCAAGGGTTGCTCACTTGTCAAGATTCTGGCTGCTCCAGATTGCTGCTCTTAGAGCACAACAGATTTGCCCTCACACTATGACATATCAGTCGTCTTGTCACTCTTCTTAGGGCTTCCAAAACTGCCCACACACAGTCCTCTTTATTCCTTCAAAGAAGATAGATCTAGGGCTTGCAAATCTAGCCCTCATAGCTGCTCCATTGTTACACCAAACGACCAGCACTTAGGGCTTCACTCTCTGCTCACTTTTCACTGATTTGTATCACCTTCAAATCAATGAACCAAGGTACAAATACAATCTGCCCACTACTTGACTGTTTGCTGTTGCAATGAGGCTAAAACCTAGGTCAATCAGTCAATCCACACACAGTAATAAACCTGCCTTATAATACTGTACTTAGGGCTGATTGCACAGCCTCTAACAATCCACAAAGGAGTTGTTCATTGGCTGTTCTGATCTTTATCCAAACACATTGAACAGACCCTCCAACTTAGGAAGACATCTCCTTATCATTTGGCAACCCACTTAACTTACCAGGCTTGCCACTTAGACTCAAAACCCTACTAAACCAGGCAGGTCTGTGGCCTCCAAAACAGGAGGGTTATTTGGTCACATAGTCCTCTTTCTTCACGCTGGGGAAGTATGTAACAACCCATCTAATTGACCCATTAATAAAAATGTTAAACTTTAGAATATATGAAGATGATATATATATACATAAAACTTTATGTTATATAGTTAGACTTTACAAATTATAAAAATTAAAAGATATATATATCATTAAATACTATAACATATTTTGAAATGTTAAAAGGTATATATATAAACATTTAAATATTATAACATAATTTATATAACATTAAAGTACATATATATAACATTAAACCTTATAACATATTTTATATAAACATTAAAGTATATATATATAAACATTAAACCTTATAACATATTCTATATGAACATTAAAAATACCATAACATGTATTTTAACGTGACCATGTAAAAACTATGATAACCAGCATAAAGGCTGGGCATCGATCATACCTAAATATCTGAAACTATTAAAGACTACCTACTGGAAATTTATGACAACAAATATCGCAGTGGATTGAATGCGGAGAGGCGGTGGCTGCAAGTGGGAGGGCGGCCACCGCCAGGAGAAGGGGAATAAATAGCAGAGGGCTGACCCGGGAGCAGGGGGAGGCAGAGGAACGAAAAACTCATTAGCAGAAAACCGAAGCAGAGATTTTACAGAAGAGCCTTTAGTGATCTGAGTTCTGGGCACGGAGGGACAGAGAGCCTCTGTGGAGAGCGTCTCTGGATCGGGCAACCAGGTTGCTCTGTCAGGTCGGGTGGTATTGGCCATCTCGAAATTTGATCGAAGAAGTACCAGTTCAGCAGCAGAATCATCAGTCGCAGTTGAGGTAAGTACAATTTAAATTTTTATGCTGTCTGTATTTCAGTTTCTAGAAATCTGGCTTCTGGTTGCTACACATGGTATCAGAGCCCTGTTCAAACCTTCGGACCTCCCAACCCTACGCTCCTGTACGCTGTGATTAAACTGAATCGATTACTCGTACTTACAAGTTACAAGTTATTCATTCAATTCTAAATTCGTCAAAATAGTAAACAGAGGTAAATAATCATGGGCTTTCAATTTTAAATTCGTCAAAATAGTAAACAGAGGTAAATAATCACGGGCTTGTCTTCAAATACGACGGCGTTTCGTAATCATGGGCTTGTGTTCCGTGAGAACCAGAAGCCCCAAAAATTGAACTCCATCGTTTTCGTTCATACTTACAAGTTATTCAGGCTTAAGACGGCGTTTCCTCTGCTTTACGTTAACCGTGGAATGACGATATATAAGATATATTCGAAAAGCGATTATTGTTGGAGGCATTCTTATAGCTAAATCTCCTTCTATTTCACCGCCAATACGATTCAAACCCGAGGCGAAACTATTTAAAATTCAAAAATTGCTGTGAACCTTCTTTCAAGTTTCATGGCCGTATTGAGATTTATTTGATTCGGTTAAGGCTCCTACTCACTGGACATCGCGATTCACCGGAAAAAAATGTCGGTAGAGGTAGCAGAAGGAGAGGAAGTTCTAAAGCCAGATTCGGCTGTGATGCGGGAGATGAGCAAGAAGGCCGCTTGGAGTGTGAGTTCCTGTAAACCCGGGAATGGCGTCAACCTTCTTAGAGACGATAATCTTGATACCTTTTGGCAGGTTTTGAGTATTTTGTGTAAGCGGCGTTCAGGTTTGATCTCTGAATTCTTGGAGTTCGCTCGAAATTTAGCGTCCCTATTGTTTTACATTGATAAGTCATTGTCATGCACCTCAATGTTTAAGTATAGGGCTTTGTGTTTTCCTTTACGGTTTTGTATCTATTTTTTTTTAATTTTTTGTATTTTATTTTTAATTTATATTTAAGATTTTGAACTAGCAACATGAGTATTATTAAAAGACAACAAAGTCTTTAAAATATAAAGGTATATTTGATTTGATTACTACCGAGAAATTACCATGCTTGTTGGTGCATGTCTGATAATATTCTCAATGCTAAATGAAGAGTGGATACTGTGTCTAGTGTTATATCATTCCTAACCAGCGGTTTAAATTTAGACCTATGATTGAGTGGATCCATTGCCCTTTATTCTCTCTTCCTGTATTCTTTCTTATTTGATGTTACGATATTCCAAGTGACTGGTACTGGAAATTTAGAATGGACGTTGAATATGTTAAATGTTTGTCAATGTTGGAGAGCATCATTTTTTACCTTAAAAGGTATTATAAATCTTTCCACTCCATAATTCTCCCCAACCTTGAAAGCTGGAGATTCCTGACAACTGTAGAAGCTATGAAGTTGACTGAATTTGGATGTTACTTTTGTTTCACTTTATACCATTTTGCGTGAAAGTTTTAATGCTTTTGACAATGATCAGTTTAGTTAAGAGAATCTACAGACTTGGACTGAGGAATATTATTACATATGTTTATGAAAACTTGATGCTAATTAGCTGAAATGAATCACATTTGACTTAAATCATTCCAGACTGGTAAAATCTACTCGTGAACCAGCACTCTCATAAGTGAGCTAATAGAATTCACAGATGTGTAATTTGAGAAGCTTTTTCCAAATTTAGAGATATGAAATATGTAGCCAACAGTGCTCATAAACAAAATCTTCTTATCAGTAATTAAGGTGAACAGAATTTCGATTTCAAAATCAAAACCAGTGGTTCCTTTAAAGTTCAAATTTCAACTGTCATATTTTTGATTTAGAAAATGTTTACCATATCATTGAAACCACCATGATATACGAAAGAAAATGAACAAAATTGCTGTAAGACTCAGATTGGTTATCATCCATAAACCACCATTCTAAACCAATGCTAGATACAATATTTTATTTAACACATTTTACACTTGTATCTAGTCAAATTGTCTTGCAGATCTGGGCTTCTATTGGCTATAGTACCCAATATCTGCAACAAAATCAAAGATTCCAGCACTTAACAAATCATACACAAGAAATCTTGCAAATAACTCTACTTCGCTTCATATGGTCTATTTTACTATTTAGAGTGAATTTTATTCAGTTTCAAGCTATATTTAAAGCACCCTTTTAGATTGAAAATTCTAGGCACTTTGCCCAGGAGAATTTCAACCCATTTGTGCAAAAAGTAATTCCCAGCTCACTGAAAATTGTATTTTTCAGCTATTACAGGTTGAGAAGAGGCCTCACAACACTCACATTTTGTCCTCCAACCTTTCCACCCATAGACATAACATTTAGGATTGTTTTGGCACGGATAGCGTGGCTAATTTGAAATTAACAGGTTGTTATCCTTGTGATTTTATGCAGACTTTACAGTCTGATTTTACACAACAGCAAGTTGTTTTGACTCATATGTCTCTAACCAACTGTTCAAAAAGTAACTACCATAAATACTTTGATTATTTTCTGTACATCAATTTGACTGGTTATAGGATATATTTGAGTCAAATCGATTCATAAGCCATTGAGACTGCATGAATATAACCATAGCACAAATCTGTGTCTGCAATTTTGGCTTTGAAGAGACAACAAAACAGATCTAATCCTATTGATATCAACTTGACATCAGAACCAAATCAGATCTTAAGAGTTTGCAGCATCTAAATAAATTCCCTATTTGTTTTAAAGCTTCATATGCTTTACCTGATCAACATAGTAAATATAGTATATGACCCTTAGAGGTATTAGTCAGATTGGGGTATGGCAGATATGTTACCGATGTACGTTATAAACGGGACATCTAACATTTTCATTTTGTACATGTTATTAGGTAAATAAAACTTTAGGTGTCCTATCGTAGGAGCTAAATAAGCATACTCTTCTGCATTATTCATTTAGGATAGAATACCCTGCATAGGACAAGGAGGTCGCGAGACCATCCTCCTTGACCTCGGTACCAGTAAGATCCGCCTAGCGGGTAAAAATAGCAAAACTATACCCGTTTCTAAATGTACTATCGCAAAAGAAAGTTACGTATTAAAAATTCGATCGCCTACCTCATAACTTTGATAAAATATTATTGTGTGTTCAGGAACCATTGCAAATGGTGAAGACATACGAGCGACGACGACGTGATCAGGCGGCATCACCACCCGTAATGCCGCCGCCGTCGTCATCATCTTCCCCAGCATCACCACCGAGACCTTCATCAACATCAACCGCCCCAGCACCAGAGTTGACTGTAATAATGAACTCCTTGGAAGCCTTATTAGCAACATTAAAAGAAACCACTAAGGCTAAGACCAAGGAGGAATCTCCTCATTTGGCTACCAGTTCAGCGGAACCGAAGAATTTCGAGCCCAGAAGGTCGACGGAGGACATCTCTCGGGAGCTTCAAAAAATCAGACTCCCGGAATTCTCAGGAGGTCGAGCAGGTGAACGCGCTGAAGCGTGGTTGGAGGGAATGAACAGATGTTTTGGGTTAAAAGAATATTCGTCTTCGGCAAAGACAAAAATTGCCGTGTTTCAACTCAGGGAAAGTGCCTTGATTTGGTGGGAAATCTGGAGAAACAGCTGCACCTTACATCAGATAGCATTCCTTGGGAACTGTTTGAGGAAAGGTTCCGCGCAAAGTATTTACCTCCGTACTTTCAGCAACAGCAAGCAAGAGCCTTTCATACGTTAGTACAGGGAAGTAAAACGGTGGAAGAGTACGAGATAAGGTTCATGGAACTGGTAAAATACATTCATTACTTAGACTCAGATGAACGTCAGGCTGAACGATTCATTTTTGGGTTAAACCCTCGCATCCGAGCCTTGGTAAGCATGTGGAAGCCATCATCCGTAGCCGAGGCAGTTGAATGTGGCCGTTATGCAGAAGAGCACCTGGGGATCAAAAGGGATATGGGGCCAGCCGGGCCTGTCCAAACAGGATTTCCAGGAAAGACTCCCCGGAACTTTTTCAGGGGGGGTAGCTCGAGGCCGCCGTACGGTAACAGGTTTGCCCCGAGAAATATAGGAGCGGGAGCACCCATGGCAGTAAACACTATAGCCGCGGGATCATCAAACACCAGTCCCTGGGCATCTCAAAGGACCGCGAGCGGAGGGAGGAATTCGAGAGGAACCAATGCGAGAGGACGAAGCTCGTTCTCTAGAAGCTCTCGTCCTGACTCGAGAGGATCGGCGCCAGTTAATTGTTGGGGATGTGGGGGACCGCACTTTCAACGGGACTGCCCCGGAGCTTCATCCAATATATTGCATAGGGCTGGGAAGGAACCAAATTCAGACAACCGTGGTACCCATAGAATCCATGCAGTGGTCGACCGTGACCAAGCAGCACATCAATCCACGGTAGTAGAATCTTCAGGTACTATCAATGGTATAAAACTCAAAATCTTATTTGATACTGGTGCCACAGATAGTTTCATTTCTTCATATGCATTAAACAAATGTGGGCTGGCAGCTCGTAGACAAAATGATTTCCATCAAGTGGAAATGGCCTCAGGAGAACTCCAAACCGTAGACTTGAGTGTAGATCAATGCGGAATTGATCTAGGGGTCTGTTTGACTAAGCTGAAGGTTTATGTCACAGCATTAGGGACATATGATCTTATCATAGGTATGGATTGGCTAGAAGCTCACCGAGCTTGGGTAGACTGTTATGGGAAAAGGATTCTAGGCATAAATGATGAAGGAGAAGCCATCCAAATTCAGGGGATCAAGAGGGAAGTCTCTTTACGCTACATTTCAGTAATGCAGATGAAGCGTTGCTTAAGGAAAGGTTGCCAGGCTTATGTAATTCAAGAGGTAAGCCAAGAAAAAGGGCCATCCCTAGGACAATATCCGGTGTTGGCCGAATTCCCAGATGTATTTCCAAAAGAACTACCGGGATTGCCTCCGGTAAGAGAGTTGGACCTTACTATCGAGTTAAAACCAGGTACCCAGCCAATCTCTAAAGCCCCTTATAGAATGACGGCGCCAGAACTTCGGGAACTGCAAATCCAGTTAAAGGAACTACTGGATGTAGGGCATATTCGGCCCAGCACATCACCTTGGGGCGCTCCGGTAATTTTCGTGAAGAAGAAAGATGGAACTTTAAGATTATGCGTGGATTATCGAGAATTGAATCGAGCTACAGTAAAGAATCAATACCCTATGCCTCGAATTGACGACCTTTTCGATCAAATGAAAGGAGCTGCTGTCTTTTCAAAAATCGATCTTCGATCAGGGTATCATCAGCTAAGGATTTCTGAAAATGATATCTCTAAGACAGCGTTCCGGACACGTTTTGGGCACTATGAATTTACTGTGGTACCATTTGGGTTAACAAATGCGCCAGCCGTGTTCATGAATCTTATGAACAGTGTTTTCCGTCAGTATCTTGATAAATTTGTACAAGTATTTTTAGATGATATTCTCATCTATTCCAAAAATAAAGAAGAACATAAGGAGCATTTGCGGTTAGTATTGTCCTGCCTTAGAGAACGTCAGTTATATGGAAAACTGTCCAAGTGTTCTTTCTTTCAGGAAAAGATTCATTATTTAGGTCACATCATATCAGGTGAAGGGATCTCAGTAGATCCTGAGAAGGTAAAAGCAATCATGGATTGGCCAATACCGAGAAATGCACATGAGATACAAAGTTTTATGGGCTTAGCAGGTTATTACCGGAGATTTGTGGAAGGATTCTCCAAAATCGCGAAGCCAATCACAACCCTCCAGCGTAAAGGTGTTAAGTATGAGTGGACCGTGGAATGTAATAATGCGTTCTCTAA
>APFE031217324.1:70634-120483 GCA_000404065.3 Pinus taeda | reverse complement strand
GGCAGATCATTGTCACCCAGCGGGTCTCTTACAACCCCATGACATACCTATGTCCAAATGGGAGACCATCTCTATGGATTTTATCACTGGACTACCTCTTACTTCTCAGAGACACAATGCCATTCTGGTAGTGGTGGATAAATTAACAAAAAGCGCCCATTTTATTCCGGTAAGGGATACTTATGATGTTGCTGACGTAGCTCGGGTATTCATAAACGAAATTATCAGATTTCATGGAGTACCTAAGAAGATTATATCCGATAGAGATTCGCGATTCACTTCCAGATTCTGGACGTGCATGCAGACGGCCTTAGGTACTCAGCTAAATTTGAGCACGGCTTACCATCCTGAAACTGATGGACAGACTGAAAGAGTAAATCAAGTACTTGAAGACATGTTGCGGATGTATGTAATGGATCAACAATCCCACTGGGAAAAGTATTTACCCTTGGTTGAATTCGCGTACAACAACAGTTACCACAGTTCAATTGGGATGCCTCCATTTGAAGCTTTATATGGCAGACCTTGCAGAACACCGTTAAGTTGGGACAGGTTAGAAGATCGAGTGATAATAGGACCGGAATTAATCCATGAAATGGAAGCGCAGGTCAGTCAGATTAGACAGCGATTAAAGGAAGCTCAGGATAGACAAAAGAGTTATGCTGATGCTCACCGAACTGATAGGAGGTATGAAGTAGGGGACCAGGTCTTCATCCGCATCAAACCAAATAAAAGTACTATTCGATTCGGGAAAGGGACAAAGCTGTCTCCCCGATTTATAGGACCATTTAAAGTCGTGGAAAGAGTTGGACCTGTTGCCTATCGTCTTGCCCTGCCACCCCACCTGCATAGAATTCATAATGTATTTCATGTTTCTGTATTAAGACATTATATAGCTGATCCATCTCATAACATCCAGTGGAGAGAATTGCAGGTATCGGACGAAGGAGTCATAACGGTCGAACCTTTACGTATACTGGAACGTAGAGTTCGACAGTTGAGGAACCGTTTGGTGGACCAAGTTAAGGGCCAATGGGACAAGTATAGCCCTGGATCAGCAACTTGGGAAAATACAGAGGACATCTGTCAGAGATATCCTAACTTATGTCCATTTTGAAGACCTTTACAATATGTTTTGTATATATTTACTTCACTACAGTCAGAGACTCAGAAACATTTTGAATAAATTTGTGTAAACATGAGACCCTATGACGTAATGTGTGTTTAAATTCCTGCTGGTACATGGATACCAAAATAATATGTTTAAATTCCTGCTGGTACGTGGATACCAAAATGATATGTGTTTAATTCCTGCTGGTACATGGATACCAAAACAATATGTGTGACTATATGACTAAATTATAAATGTTGAAGTAAAGTTAAGACCGTCAAATGATTTTACTTCGGGTAGAAATTAAACAGTATAAATCTGTTTTATTTAATGCATGTCAAAACGAGCAACTGAAATAAAAGACAGGAAGTGAGTACACCTATAGAAAAGTCAGAATACATGCATAGAAAATAAACAAAATTCTGTTATGTAGATAGTACATAAGTTATTTTGAATATGCTGATGCACATTTTACAAATGCTGGGTGAGTGTAAGATTACAGGTAAGCTGGCAGATAAACTATGATTGCAGATAATTGATCCAATTTTCGAGAGGGCCACGTGAAGACAGAACTCAGATCAGTAAAGCTCAAAGTGATTCTATGATAGGGTAGTAGCCCTGATACCACTGGAGGGGTGGAGGTGTTACCCACCGTTTATCCTCCGGAACCTGGAGTCATGGGAGGACTGTGCGAGTCACGCTCCCCTAGACGTGTGATGATGACTGCCGGATGCCTACTGGGAATCAGGTCGGTATAGTCGACCCTGTTACCCTTGTGTTATGAATGGTTAGGTCAGTAAATTGACGCCATGGCATACTCTAGTAGAGGACGGATAGGATGGGAGCAGAAGAGATTAGGAAGGATAGGATGAGTTTGAATAGCTTGGGAACCTGGATAGAAGGGGCATGTCCGTTAAAACCTTGAACCTGAAGCTCTAAACTTCGGGACGAAGTTTTCAGAAGGGGGAATGTATGTAACAACCCATCTAATTGACCCATTAATAAAAATGTTAAACTTTAGAATATAAGAAGATGATATATATATACATAAAACTTTATGTTATATAGTTAGACTTTACAAATTATAAAAATTAAAAGATATATATATCATTAAATACTATAACATATTTTGAAATGTTAAAAGGTATATATATAAACATTTAAATATTATAACATAATTTATATAACATTAAAGTACATATATATAACATTAAACCTTATAACATATTTTATATAAACATTAAAGTATATATATATAAACATTAAACCTTATAACATATTCTATATGAACATTAAAAATACCATAACATGTATTTTAACGTGACCATGTAAAAACTATGATAACCAGCATAAAGGCTGGGCATCGATCATACCTAAATATCTGAAACTATTAAAGACTACCTACTGGAAATTTATGACAACAAATATCGCAGTGGATTGAATGCGAAGAGGCGGTGGCTGCAAGTGGGAGGGCGGCCACCGCCAGGAGAAGGGGAATAAATAGCAGAGGGCTGACCCGGGAGCAGGGGGAGGCAGAGGAACGAAAAACTCATTAGCAGAAAACCGAAGCAGAGATTTTACAGAAGAGCCTTTAGTGATCTGAGTTCTGGGCACGGAGGGACAGAGAGCCTCTGTGGAGAGCGTCTCTGGATCGGGCAACCAGGTTGCTCTGTCAGGTCGGGTGGTATTGGCCATCTCGAAATTTGATCGAAGAAGTACCAGTTCAGCAGCAGAATCATCAGTCGCAGTTGAGGTAAGTACAATTTAAATTTTTATGCTGTCTGTATTTCAGTTTCTAGAAATCTGGCTTCTGGTTGCTACAAAGTATACAGCCCACCACAACTTTCCTTGGCTTTAAGGCCTCTTTTCCAAATCTCAGGACCTGCGGTCCTTCTCCCATAGATCTGTGCATTATCACAGAGGTCTTGGTTCCTCTTTCTCCTCCCAACGAAGTAATTATAGTTCTGCAACCCTCCTCCTTCAACCTCTTTCCTGTAACTGAACTAGGCTTTTTGGCCTCCCCATGTATGCCTAAACTAGGTCTGCGGCCCCTCCACAGACCAACAAGAAACCCTTGTACTCTTGGCTGCTCAAATCCTCAGGAAACTCCACAAATTCGCTAAAGGGAAGAACCCTCCTTCTCTGTGGCTTCTTGGGATTCCTCCCTTGAGATGTCTCACACTTGGATGGTTTATCAAATGAGCCTCTCTCTTCCCTTCTTATAGTGTTTCATGAGGGCAACGACTAGCCCTCAAGGGGTTCCTTCAAGCCTAGACGACTTGATCTTTTTCATCATAAAACCCCAAATATCTTAAGGAAATTAATTATCTTTCATTTGATCTAGACCCTTCATGGTTGCCTTAGGTCCTCTTGGTCCTTTAAGGATGCTCTTCTTGCAACAATGAATAAACAAATAATATATCCTCTTGGTTTTGCACCCACACTTTGGGTACAAAACCCCATCGCTTGGGTACTTCGCCCACAAAGTCCTTTTGTGGTCAAACTTCTCACAAACCCAACACCTAGGGTTGTGGAGTACCTCCCAAGCTACACAAATCAACACTTTCATCTATGAGAGCCTTCACCGACTGTCCTCTCAATAGGTAAAGATCCCTCTCCCTTCTCCCAATTACACACTTCTTGCTGGGATCAAATCCTTTCGGCCCAATAACCACTTCACCAACAATAAAGTTAACTTCTAGTCCTCAACTTCCTATGGTCGAAACTGGAAATAAATTCTTCTCTAAACCCGATAGATACAATACTTTGTTCGCCTCTAGTATAACACATGATTCCATTTGAAACTCAATACTGCCAGTACCTTCTATTGCATACTTGGCCTTATCACCAAGCTCCAGATATACATCCCTAGGCCCCTTGGTCATGTTGGTGAAGGAGTCTCGAGATCCTATCATGTGACAAGATGCTCCACTATCCACAAACCAAACACCTCTTGTGACGGTTCTAAAAGGAAAGACACCAAGGCTAAGTTTTTCTCAAACTTTTCAGCCATCTCTTCCATCTATGTTGTCGTAGCTATCTTTCCCTTGCCCTTCTTCTTGTTTGGATATTGGATGGCAAAATGGTCCAACTTGTGACAAGCAAAGAACTTGACTGGTGCTTCTCCAGTCTGGTTCAGCTTAGCCTTCCCTTTTCCCTTTTTCTCTTGTGTAGCAAGAACAAGCTCATCTCTCTCCACTACCCTTTCATTGCCCTTCAATCAATGAGTTCTCCCAGATCTCCTTTTGGATGAAATCATCCCACAACTGACTCTAATTAGGCAGTTGTTTCCTAGCAAGGATCCCATCTACAAAGGTTGTCCAGTGCTTAACGCAACCCTTCAGAGCAACTTTCACCAACTCCACATCAATCACAGTTTCCCCAAAAATTGCAAGCTCATCACGAGCTTATTGGATCCTCATGAAGTAAAATGTTATGGTCTAAGATCTGTTCATCTTGATGCTACTTAATTTCTCCCGCGACACTATTTTCCTGTTTTCATTCGTGCTCTATTAAAGACTAGTCAGAGCTACCCACATCTAATGTTTGGTGTCCTTCCCTAAAGTGTGAGGAATTATGTGATCACTCACACCATCCAAAATTATGTTCCTTGCTTTCATATCGTTAGGATTATGCTTTGCTGCAAGGTTTGCTTATGAAGGAACTTGAATGTCTGTGTTCACAAGATCCCACAAACCATTCATCATTAAAATCATGGTAATTTGCTCCTTCGAGGAACTGAAATTAGCGGCCCCATCCAACCTATCTACATATCGCAAAGTACTTAGTGATGCCATCTTCATAAATCGACCACGACCACAAAACTCAACTACAAAATTTAAAAATAATTCTACTGCCGTAGAAAGGAGAAACTCACTACTACAAACCCTCGTGATCTCAGATCTCTCTCTCTCTCTCTCTAATTTATCTAGAAAGTTCTAATACCATGTTAAATTCCAAATACCAGCCCATATTTATTTTCTCATGACAATTAATTTTATTCCCAACAATTTATTTATTTAGCAAAATAAATTGTGAATTATCGAAAAATAAAATCAATGGTATTTTTAACTTCTATATATATATAGATATATGAAGTAGAATTTAAATTAGAAAGATCGAGCACACATTGCAAAAATAATTCACCCACAACGATTATTCATCATCTATTAATATGGAAAATTTGGGTTTTCGATCCACAAAGATACAAGGAAAAATACAACTGGAACCTGTAACTCTGCCCCCACAGAGCCTTGAGGGTTAGCTCAATTGGCCGAGTCCCCGATCACCGATTGCTGGGGTTTGTGAACCACATAATACAAAAAAAAAGAAGCTCGCCCCCCACAGAATGAATTCGGCCAGCTAGAAATTGGCCTCTGAAGGAAATTGGCTTGGAGAAATTCGGTCCAATCAATTTGCAGGCAAATCAACCCTACGTCTTCCCCAGAGCTGCTTTTGCACCTTAGGAAACTTGGCCTCCAACAAATCAGTGACTCCAATAAAATTGACCTCCTCTTCAACAACTTAGTGTTACAATTTCCACAACTTGGTCTCTTGGATTCACCCCCAAATTCTCCCGTACTTCTCCTTTGCACTTCAGTCTACTAAGCCACTTGCACTAGAGAAATCTCTCTCTCACTTCTTGTGACTCACTCTCTTGAGTTCTTGTTGTGTCTTCACCTCTTCATTAGCTTCTTTTATAATCTTTGTTAAGTCCAAATCCCTAACCCTAGTCTCCCTTCTAGAAGATCTTGGAGATCAATGGTTGAGATTATTTTTGTGTCACTGAAAAGATTAAATTATTTATCCTTAGAAAATAACTTAATAGTCCATAGTAATTAATGGACTTTAATTATTGTACTTTTCCTAAGTTAGAATTAGGAAAGAAGACATAAATCACTTACTCCACCAAGCAAGCACCTAAACAGGCAATAAATCATATTCTGCATGCTAAGACACCAAGCCTATGTAGAAGACCTTTTGAAGCTACCACGTGTTTCAACAATCCCACAAGTGGGAATATTGTTTTTCCATCTAAGATTGGGGCTGGCCCTGGCCTAGACTCAGCTATCTATCTATCTATCTATATATATATATTCAAAGTTTCAAGCTCTTTTTGAAATTTTAAGTTTCTCTCCTTTAAATTTAAAATGTTTGAGGTTTTTCATTTACTATGTTTATGGGAATGAGATTCAGACTTTTGCCTTTGCCAAGTTATTCATGATTTTGGTTTAAATATGTGATGTTTACATCTCATCTAATCCAAGACCTCCTTTACACATGAAAATCATATTGTGCATAATTTTCAAAAGAAACAATTATTTATTGTCATAGTCAAGAGCATATACACGCACTCACATCTAAAGAAATACTCTGTCAATGCTAGTTCAATACTCATTTCTTCACTTACATTTGATAGTTTTCATAGGAACATCTCCTATCTGTTGTCAGAAATGGAAAAAAGTGACAATATATGCAACACATCTTGTATTTTTTCTGTTCCCATCTCCATTTTTTGCTTCATAAATAATCAAAGATCATTTTTCATTTTGGATGTAAAACAAATTATCTGTTGTCATTACATATGGTATCTAGTTGGAGGAAATACAACTTTCTAATTAGAATATTAGAGAAATAGGATATTTGAATATTCTTTGATAATCTGTTTCTTCTATCTTTTGTTGTGAAGTTTGTTATTTTCCGTCGAGGTATTGGGATTGACCACACCAGTGGTTACTTTATTATGGAGAAGGTGGATATGCTTCTTTCTCGAGCTTGGGAATGGCTACTTCTGTGGACAGGGTAGGCAGCTAGTGTCTGGGCATGATTTATAATGGATACTTAGTAGGATTGAGAAAGTTTCTTGAAACATTGGATTGGATTTCAATTGGGATCTAATTTATATGAACATTAATTTTGATTTGGTAGTTTGTCATTTCTTACTTCACCTCCTTTTCATAAACAGACTTGGATATTTATTTATGAGAACCTCCACCGATAAAGATGAAACGATTGTGCGTTCGGGCTACCAGATGAGCTTATCGCTTTCCCATTCTATAAGAAACAGAGGGTCCACAGAAGTGAACGAGAAAGTTGGAAACCTATTGGGCAAGGATCTTTATGTTGAGCGCATACGATTAGAGAACATGAAATGCAGGTGATGATTAATGTTAAATGAGTTCGTTTTGGCATGCTATGTTATTGTGTGTAGCTTATAGTTGTAAAGATGAAGGAAACTATGTTGATTACGTCATCCAAAATGAGCACCTGTGACTTATTCTCATTCAATGCTTTGCAGTTTGAGAAATTTATTTGGAAAAAACACAATTCAAGAGCCAACATTTGAGCAGATGATTATTATATACAGGTAACATGTTCATCATGAACTACTTTCAAAAACAAATAATTTTTTGTAGGACGTTTTCTCGTCTTTGTACTGTGCCGAAGTATTAACTATTCATGTACCTTGAGGGTTAATAGAATCTAAATATTTTTGGCTTTATTGACCACAATAAATTTTGTACCTATCTTGGTCCACAGTTTTAAGTTATTAGAGACATAGATGATAGCTGGAAACTTGGGAAACTTTCTTCCTAAAAGGGATGAAGCAAAAGCTGTCCAGCATAGTTTAGCACATGACTGTAATGTTAGTTTGCTGGAAACATGTTAGCCAGGAAAGCACTGCTGTTCAAAGGGCCCAAAGTGAAATTTGTCTGGAACAGATAGGTATAATTCTTTATGTTATTGGCTTTGCAGGACAACAACACCTCACAGTGACATATTTCAATCTGTTGATAGGAGTATCCACATTAAACACTATAAGGACATTCCCATGGCAGACATGGAGATGATTCTGGTAAGATTTTGGAATGCATTATGAGATAAACCATAACAAAAATGCATTGAGAGACTAAAACTCAATAAACAAATTTGTGCAGCCAGCAAAGACGAATCCAGGCTTGACACCCCTGGACTGGATCCAGTTTCTTATTTCGGCCATCGTTGGTTGGGTAGGTCTTAATAGTCTTTGTGCATAAAATGGTATGGACTAACTACACATTATGCTTGTATAGTTGACATGTAAAACTTGTAATTTTACATCGGACAAGTAACTTCTTGCAGGTTGCCTTGATTGGTTCTTTTGAAATGCCTGGAAATTTTTGTGTTGCATTTGCAATTTCAAGTGCACTGGTTGGCTATTGTACAAACATTTACTCTATGTACGTTTTTCTATTCTCAAAGGTTAAAGCCATCTAATCTTGCATTGTTTAAATAATTCTCATATATTTTATCTACTTCCCAGTTCTTGCATTTCAATTTCACATGTTATAGGGTAATTTGACATGTTATCAACTTGTTCAAACATTTTAGTCAAAGGCACATGTCCTGTACTCTAGCATGCGGAACACATAGCTGACATGCTGAACTCTTTCGTGTTTACTTTTGGTTTCTTGCAGTGATGAATAGAGACCTACCATTGCACCATCAGTTATATTGAATTGACATAACATACATTTACAAACATTTTTAATTTCACTATTGCTTTTCTTATGATTGTTCCTTAGGTTACTTGTGCTTTTGACTTATGAATTCTTTATCACAAAGCTAAGTGAAAATGAAATGTGTCCTAGAATGATATGCCAGTGCCTTCATTTTTGTTGATACAATTGTAATAAACTCCATATTGTTACCCACACTTGTTCAAACTTTTTGCAGTTATCATATTTAGCTATTTTTTAATCCTGTTTGGCAGCCTCAACTTATCATGTTAGTGGGACATGCTTCAACTTTATCCTTTGAATCTTTGTTGTTTGTTCATCTCAATGGACTTTTTCCCTCCATTCAACCTTGAACAAACATTATTTCATTTCCAGCAGTGATTTTCCCCCGTTTGTATTGCTTCAACATGACGATGGCAAGTGTTTTGTTTACAACAAAAGCATCTGCCTGTATGTCTGGTTATTTTCATACATAAGCAGCTAGTTGTTCACATGTAATTATTGGTCCATATGCATGGAGTTGATCACATGTAAGAACTAAAAAAATGGTTTGAATATTTACTATGATTAGATTTGATGATGCCCAAATAATCCCAATTAAATGATGGTGGGGCATTAGAAAAGATAATTAGAATGATTCCACCAAATAGCTCATAAGGCACCATGCTTTCTAAGATTGTAACATCCTGATTTTCAGTTTCCTCTATAGTACAGTCAAGATGGATTTTCATAGTACGTGATGGCCAGGTCACAGGAGCAAGATTACGTCATCAGGGGTCCTTGAGGGGTTTTGAGAAGTTTTTATGGGATTCGATGGCATTCGCTTGGCATATTCATCATCATGAGTAGTTCACACAACTTGTTTTTGGTTCTGTTGCTTTTTGATAATTCTCATAAAACGACATTATTTAATTTTTAGATAACAATGGTATGTTCTATGCTTAGCACAATTTATTTCAGTGTTCCTTTAGCAGCCTAATAACAATTTCCAACTATTTCTAGTAGCAATCACATTAACCATTAATCACATTGATAGTTAATGCAAAAGAACATTAAAAAATTTTGCAAAAGACAAGCCAAGACAAGAGAACACCAGATTTGGCGGATGCCAGGGAAAAACCCAATGTGGGGAAAAACCCTTTGATCAAATCTTCTTATTATTATTCAATAGTTCAACAGAGAGAGAGAGTACAAAAGTCAAATTGATTAGCCCAATACAAAGTCAAATCAGCCCTGTCAAATTTTGCAGTCAACTACAGTCAAACTTCAGTCCTAACCAAAAAGTCAATTTTAGTCAAAACAATAATAAAACACCTCCTTTGAAGCTCGGTCAAAGGTGCTGATTTGGGGTAGCATCATATGTGCTCTAAGCCTCAAATTTTGTAGGGAGGCTTAGGCACATCCATTCCAAAGAACCCAAAAACTGTTTTGGGAAATTCTCCCAGAGACAATTATAGTAAAATAATTAATATTTTTAATGGAGTTCCTAAGTCTAAACTTAGGAAAATTAAAATTTTAATGGGTATTAATCTAATTGTGGGTGAATCTTCTAGATAAAGACGAAGATCAAGTCAAAATGATCTGAGTCTTTGATTAGGAGTTAATCTAGGCCGTTGGTTGTCCAACAAAAAGATATAAGAAGGGGCTTGAGGGTCATTTGGAAAATACACCAAGAGATCAAGAGATCGAATTTCTGAAGTGAGAAGTTCTTAGGAAAAAATTCTGATCGAAGAGATCTTTTGCAGTAGAGGGGTAGGGACAGTGTTATGGAGGAAGATTTCTAGATCCGGAGAGGCAGTAGCAAGAGGCTGAGTTATTCCCAGTGCAGGAACGCGCGAGTGAAGGAACGTGAGGGAAGGAACGTGTGAGTGCAAGAACTCATGAGTGCAGGAACGCGTGAGTGCAGGGACGTGCGAGTGCAGGAACTCATGAGTGCAAGGACACGTGAGTGCAGGACCACGAGTGCAGGGACGTGTAAGTGCAAGAACGCGCAAGTGCAGGAACGTGAGTGCAGGCAACACGAGTGTCGAGGTTGCTTAGGGAATATCTGTGCCATATTTTATTGCTGTTTGGATTGCTAGTTGGGCATCCATAGATGTACTCAAATTTCATTGCTGCATAATAAAATAAAACCCTCACTGATGCACCGGTTTTCCTAAGTTTGGTTTTTCCAGGGGACATTTGTCCAAAAATAACGGTGTCCTATGTGTTTGTATTTCCTTGCTCAGTTTCTATGTTTCAGAATCATATTTAACTTGGTGTAGGCTACTTCAGTAATTTACTTCAATGTTTCAAGAAGAAATTTGAAATAAGTTTGTAATGTAATTTACGATCTAGGTGAAGTAGATTTAGTTGGTTGCAGTAGGATTCCTAAGATTTTAGATCTAGGAATTTTCACATGGTATCAGAGGTGTGAATGTGAAACAGGAAGAACAAATCTAACACTGAAGCAAGGGCCAACTTGCTGCAGCAAGTAGCAGTTTGAATCCCCTGAGGGATTGTGCAGTTCTAGTCAGGGGGGCTATATTTTCGTGGGTGTCTCTCTGAGTGAGCTGACAGACAGGTAATATTATCGGATCGATAATTTGCCAAAGCAGAGGGAACCACGCGGAGCATTAGCGCAAAGTTAGAGGGACGTAGTTTTCTACAAGCTGAGTGCTGGGCAGAAAAGCCATCGGAAGAAGGAAGTAAATCGCATAGTGAGGGAATACTTCCTCAGTGATTTCTTGCCGAGGAAATCAATATTTCTCATTTGTTGAGCCGCAGAGGAGCAACAAACTCACCAACTCCATTAGGGAGTGCGTAAGCCAACCTAGAAGCAACGCAGTAAGGAGAAAGAGGGAGTTGTTCGATAGCTTTTAGAGGATATGGAAACCAGTGGCTTGAGGGATCAGAACAAGTTGGATGGAGCTTCCAACTACGTCATCTGGAAGGCTAGAATGTCCTTCCTTCTAGATGAGCATGCCCTCAAGATGTATGTTGATAGTGTGGTAGCTGTCCCCGCAGATGTAGATCCGCTGAAGAAGTACACAGATGAAATGGAAAAGGCCAAGAGGATGACCCTGGATGGAGTCAAGGATCCCGTGGCGTGCCCGTTGCTAGTAGAGCAACTGCTAAAGAGATGTGGGATGCTTTGGCGACATTGTATCAAGGATCTTCTGAGCAATGGAAGATGTACTTGGAACAGAAGTTGAGATTTGTGCATTTGCAGAAGGGAGAACGTGTGGATCCATTCCTCACAAAGCTGAAGGAGACTTGTGATGAGTTGTCGGCTGCAGGGCATACACCTCAGGATTCAGAGTTAGTGAGATTGGCTCTACATTCTGTCTCAGATGAATGGCAAGTCTTTGTCCAGAGTATCCTGGGCAGAGCAGCATTGCCAAATTGGGATGAGATGTGGGCAACTCTAAAACAAGAAGAGCTAAGGAGAGACCTAGTCCAAGTCAAACTTGATGGAAGCAGGAGAAACAGTGGGTCGAAGCCCAAAGTAGAGGAGGAGGATAACGCAGCCCTTGCATCGAAGGGGCAACAGAGACGAAAGAAGGACGTTTCCAAGGTGAAGTGTTTTAGATGTGGCGAGATGGGCCACTATGCATCCCAGTGTCCCGTGAAGAAAAAAGACAAGGATGAGAAGCACAATCCTAAGGTTGCAGCCACAAAGATCGAATAGGAGTAGGAGTTCGCCATGACAACCAAGATACCTCCAAGACGGAGGTGGACTGATATAGAACTATAGTTCAATAGAGCTACAGATGGGCAGGATCCTTGAGGAGCCCAACTCTTGGATCATCACCTTGCTATGGGAGCCTATGATTAGTAGTAACAGGATGGTGGAGTTTTCAGTTGGTGCCATGGAGTGTTGGGGCAACAGATGCAGTAGTTAGTAGCGCCAAAACTTGAGCAACGCAGAGCAGAGAGGCAACAGTGCATGGAGGCACAGTGCAGAGCTTTAGCAGCATAGTGGCTTCAAAAGATAGCTTGCGACTAGCAACAGTCAGGCTTTTAGCACCGAGGTGTATCCATGGGATACTTATCCAATTTTGGATGTTTTTCAGTTGCTTCTCTCAGCAACTGAGTTGCAGTTTGAATGCAATGTTAGTAGTGGTAGTGCTAACGGCATAGCAAATGCACATTTGAGAGGGAGCTGTAGTAAGTATGTAGCATTGGCAGTGGCATTGTCAAAGGAAGCAATACAGTAGTAGCAGCAGTGCAGTCCTTGGTGGACAGCATGTCAGACATTAGCGCCGCAGAAGACGATGCTTCCCAGTTAGAGCAATACGTAGTAGTAGTATATTGCTAAAGCACATTCCTCGCTAAGAGAGAGTGTTGATTTGGGGTAGCATCGAATGTGCTATATGCCTCAAATTTTGCATGGAGGCTTGGGCATATGCATTCCAAAGAACCCATAAACCGTTTTGGGAAATTCCACCCAGAGACAACTATATTAAAATAATTAATATTTTTAATGGAGTTCCTAAGTCTAAACTTAGGAAAATTAAAATATTAATGTGTATTATTCTAATAATGGGCGAATCTTCTAGATAAAGACGAAGATCAAGTCAAAATTATTTGAGCCTTTGATTAGGAGTTAATCTAGGCTATTGGTTTTCCAACAGAGAGATATAAGAAGGGGCTTGAGGGTCATTTAGAAAATACACCGAGAGACCAAGTGATCGAATTTTTGAAGTGAGAAGTTCTCAGGAGGAAATTCTGATCGAAGAGATATTTTGTAGTAGAGGGGCAGGGATAGTGTTAATTTTAGGTATGTTCTATGCTAGTGCAAATTTACTTCACTTTCTTTTCCACATTAGCAATCACATCAGCATAAAGTAAATTGCAGATAGAACATAAATATAAATTGTAGAAGACAAGCCAAGACAAGAGGACACAAGATGTGGTGCTAGCTAGGGACAAACCCCAATGTGGGGAACCCTTGATCAATTCTTCTTTTATGTTCTTCATAGTTCAGTAGAGAAAGTAAGAGAGATAGTACATTTACAATAGAAGTCAATCACTTTGACTTTTGATATCAGCATGAGATTAGTTGAAGACATATTGCTTCAACTGATTCTCTAAGGTGACTTGTTCACCTATCATAGTGTTGCATCTCGTCTATTTGCTGCACATTACTGTGTGACACCTTGCTGTACTGTCACATGTGTTGAACCTTGATGACTAAGCTGCTCTCATCTTCATGCTGCATCTTCCATGGTCTTATTCATCGTCAAGCTGCCTATGCTCATGATCTCATTCATCATTATGCTGCCCATGCTCATATCATCATGCATCATTATGCTGCCCATGCTCATATCATCATGCTGCTTATTATGTTGCCCATGATCTCATACATCATGCTGCCTTCCTTCGGAGACAGTGCTTTGGCTGTTTCGGCAGTTCCTGGTAGTTCCGGCTTTTCCGGCAGTTTCGACAGTTCCAACATTTCCAGCTTTTCTGGCTTTTCCGGTATTTCTGGCTTTTTCGACGTTTCCGACATTTTCGGCAGTTTCAACTTTTTTGGATTTTTCGATATTTCTGGCTTTTGTGGTGTTTTCGGCTTTTCCAGCTGTTCCGGCTTTTCTGCAGTTCTGGTTTTTCTGTCTTTTCCAGCTTTTTCGGCTTTTCCAACAGTTCCAGCTTTTCCGGCTTTTCTGGCAGTTCCGACAGTTTTGGCTTTTCCTTAGGATCTCTCATCCTACTAAAACCCAAAGACAAGTAGAGAGAGGAAGAGATCCAAGTGTGTGTAGAAATGACTTGAAGTTCTCTTCTATTTATACTAAAATGTAGAGGTTGAATAGACATGACTGTTGGGCTTCTGAGCCTACATAAGTTGCTGGCCGACTTAACAATTTGTCCATAACATAAATAAATTCATAACTTCATAAATACTTATCGGAATCAGATGATCTTTAGATCAATCCTACACCTCTCAATGAGAGGAATCCAATAAAAATATCAGCTACCATAAATAATATGACCCACAAGGAGTTTGGCCCTAGTTGCCAATTTTAACACTCCTCTCAACTAAGGAGAACTTCATCTGTTGATCCATATGTCGAACTGTAGTATCTCTGCGATCAGTGCCCTGCACTGCACTGCTTAGCTCTGCTCAACTCTGCTGGCTCTGCTCAGCTTTGCTGGCTCTGCACAGCTCTACTGGCTCTGCTTTGCTCTGCTCAGCTCTACTGGCTCAGCTCTGCTCAACTTAGCTCTGCTGAACCATGAAAAAGAAGAATTGATTGAGAATGTGTCATACCATTCTCCATTGACCTGAAGTTAGTCTCAGAGTGTGTGCCACTGGTCCTAGACCAGTCCTCAACCGATCCGAAGTCAGTGTCATAGCAGGTACAACTCCTACCACTGGTCCCAGACCAGTACTCTACTGACTCGAAGTCAGTCTCGGAGTATGTACCACTGGTCCCAAACCAGTCCTCAATCGGCCCGAAGTCAATGTCATAATGGGTACAACTCCTACCACTGGTCCTAGACCAGTATCATTGATCCCAGATCAATGAAGGTCATCCTAGCATAGGGAGTACGGTGGATACAACGATGCGTCCATCGGTACTACTATGGTCCCTATCCTCCTTTCCCTGCTCATTGATCAGATGAGAGGTACTTCCCATGAGTCCCAGATTGCATGGGTAGGATGCCTTGACATGAGAACTTAATCAATCCTGTCCTCACAGGAGAACTAATCATCCTACTACACAATCGTCATGGAGAACACATCATCCAGACCTCACAGGAGAACTAATCATCCTGCTACACAATTGTCATGGAGAACACATTATCCAAACCTCACTGGAGAATTAATCATCCTGCTACACAATCATCATGGAGAACACATCATCCGGACCTCCCAAGAGAATTAATCATCCTGCTACACAATCGTCATGGAGAACACATCATCCAAACCTCATAGGAGAATTAATCATCCTGCTACATAGGAGAGCGAATCATCATGTCCTGCAAGAGAGCGAATCATCTTGTCCCACAAGAGAGTGAATCATCTTGTTCACAGGAGAGCGAATCATCCTGTCCACAGGAGAGTGAATCATCCTATCCCACAAGAGAGCGAATCATCTTGTCCACAGGAGGGCGAATCATCCTGTCCACAGGAGAGCGAATCATCCTTTCCCAGTTTGCACCACCAGGGGAGGGTGAGTCACCCTGTGGTCGTATGTTGCTCCAGTAAGATCCACAAGCTCCCAGAGCTCCCAGAGCTCAATGTATACAACATGTAGGACCCTTGTACAAGGGTCTCTTGACAACTCCAAGTCGTTCGGGAAAATCATAGATTTGATCTTTCCTTCGGTGCTTAGACAAAGTGTAGCGACCTGTACATCATCTTATAACAATGGAGCTTCCTTGCTTATAGACTTACCATATCCTAGATAAGGTAGTATTTGATGTCTATCTGCTGGAGCAATCGTCAAATACGGGATTCCTCAATAATCGAATCCCACCTCTGGTTGTCACAGAGAATCACAGTGGTACAAACAGCTCACTTGAAGAGCTTCCCTAACCAGGCAACTTCATACGAGATCATACTTGTAGATATGTATCCGGTCTCAGTGATGCTTATAACAACTGACTTCTGCTTCCTGCTCATCCATGATATCGAAGCAAAATCCAAAGAGAAACAACACTAAGAAGTGCTCTAGTGATCCTCCACACTGCTTGCCCAATCAGCATTTGAATAATCATGCAGTTTCATATTTCCGGCAGTGTATCTCATGGAGCAGTGTATCTCAATCCATGAGAGATTGTGCCCCGAAGACATCTCAGAAGATTCTTGGCACCAATCCAGTGAGGTTCAACCAAATATGAGCTCACCATGCTAACTGCAAAACATATGTTCGGACGGAAATTCACCAAGAACATCAACGCGAATGAGTTTATGAGATTCAGAGGCATTTCCCAAATCTAGTCTGACATCACTACCATATAACTTCTGAAGGTTAAGATCCTCGAGGTAGTCACAGGCTTGCAGTTCACCATTCCACATCTGGAATCCAACTCCCTCTTTCTTCTACAAATGAGAGGGTCTGCACCTATTAGAAGTAGGTCGTCCTCATAAGGTGCTGGTATGAGAGGTCTATCATCCACAACCTTCAGATGGTTTGGATGCGTTTCACTCCTAGTGAATATCAGCTTTATCAGACAGCTATCGATCCTCTCATACTATGCCTGGGGTGTTTTGCTTCAAGCCATAGAGGGCTTTCTTCCACTTGCATATGCGAGATTCCTGATTATCAATCTCAGACCCCTTGGGTTGTTCCAGACCTGTGGACCTGCTACACGAGGGGAATGGTCCCCTTGTAAGATTTTCGTTCGGTACATCTCAGACATGTACTTTCATGCTCCTTTTGAATTCAGGCATCCCTGTCACCATCTGACTCACAGACCTTCGGTGCTACGTGACAATGGACATCTCCCCAGTGGACTTCTTGCAATTTGATACAACCCTGAACTCAAAAACATCTTTGAAAATTCTATTTCCAAACACGTACCTTTCCATCGATGAGTGACACCGTGAAACCTTTGACTTCCATTTCCGAGATGGACACCAGGTTCTTCTTGCGATCACGTACATAAAAGTGATTCGGGGTTCCTTGCTTTCTTTGAAGAGTCGACCATTTTCTTGATGACCTGCATTACCTTCGGACACTCCTTCGCATAATCGCCGAACTTATTGCAACCAAGGCATCCGCCTTTCCTTCCACCCTTAGATCTAAACTTCCCAATGAAGTGATCTTTAGATGGGCCATCAGAAACTTCCGCTACACCATTTTGATAATATGTTCTGCTTCGACTTCACCCTTTGTGAACTTAGAAGAGAGATGTGGAACCCATTGATCCTTTTGTCTTGTCCCTATTGTCTTTGGTGATTGCTCTTTCACTCTTGCTTGGGCATTATCTTCACCTCAGCTCTGATACCATGTTAATTTTAGGTATGTTCTATGCTAGAGCAATTTATTGCAATTTCTTTTCCACATTAGCAATCACATCAGCATAAAGTAAACTGCAGATAGAACATAAATATAAATTGCAGAAGACAAGCCAAGACAAGAGGACACAAGATGTGGTGCTAGCCAGGGACAAACCCCAATGTGGGGAAACCCTTGATCAATTCTTCTTTTATGTTCTTCAAAGTTCAGCAAAGAAAGTGAGAGAGATAGTACATTTACAATAGGGGTCAATCACTTTGACTTTTGATATCAGCATGAGATCAGTTGAAAACATTGCTTCAACTGATTCTCTAAGGTGACTCGTTCACCTATCATAGTGCTGCATCTCGTCTATTTGCTGCACATTACTGTGTGACACCTTACTGTACTGTCACATGTGTCGAACCTTGATGACTAAGCTGCTCTCATCTTCATGCTACTCATCATGCTGCATCTTCCATGGTCTTATTCATCATCAAGCTGCCCATGCTCATGATCTCATTCATCATTATGCTGCCCATGCTCATATCATCATGCATCATTATGCTGCGCATGCTCATATCACGCTGCTTATTATGTTGCCCATGATCTCATACATCATGCTGCCTTCCTTCGGAGACAGATACTCCGGTTGTTTCGGCAGTTCCCAGTAATTCCAGCTTTTTCGGCAGTTCCTGGTAGTTCCGACTTTTCCGGCAGTTCCGAAATTTCTGGATTTTCTGGCTTTTCCGGCTTTTTTGGTATTTCCGACTTTTCCGACAGTTCCGAATTTTCTGGCAGTTTCGGCTTTTCCGGCATTTCCGGCTTTTCCGGTATTTCCAGCTTTTCCGGCAGTTTCGGCTTTTCCTGTAGTTTCGGCTTTTTCGACAGTTCTGTCTTTTCTAGCTTTTCTGGCTTTTTGACAGTTCTAGCTTTTTTGGCTTTTCCATCTATTTCGACTTTTCCGATAGTTTTGGCTTTTTTGGCAGTTCTGGCTTTTCCGGCTTTTCCTTAGGATATCTCATCCTACTAAAACCCAAAGAAAAGTAGAGAGAGGAAGAGATCCAAGTGTGTGTAGAAATGACTTTAAGTCCTCTTCCATTTATACTAAAACGGAGAGGTTGAATAGACATGACTGTTGGGCTTCTGACCCTACATAAGTTGCTGGCCGACTTAACAATTTGTCCATAACATAAATAAATTCATAACTTCATAAATACTTATCGGAATCAAATGATCTTTAGATCAATCCTGCACCTCTCAATGAGAGGGATCCAATAAAAATATCAGCTGCCATAAATAATATGACCCACATGGAGTTTGGCCCTAGTTGCCAATTTTAACAGATAGTGATCCGGAGGAAGATTTCCAGATCCGAAGAGGTAGTAGCAAGAGGCTGAGTTATTCCCAGTGCAGGAACGTGAGTGTAGGAACTCGTGAGTGTAGGAACGCGAGTACAGGAACGCGCAAGTGCAGGAACGCGCAAGTGCAGGAACTCATGAGTGCAGGAACGTGAGTCTAGGAACACGCAAGTGTAGGCAACACGAGTGCCGGGGTTGGTTAGGGAATATCTCTGCCTAATTTTCTTGTTGTTTGGATTGCCAGTTGGGCATCCATAGATGTACTTAGATTTCACTGCTGCATAGTAAAATAAAACCCTCACTGTTGCACCGGTTTTCCCAAGTTGGGTTTTTTTTGGGGACATTTGTCCAAAAATAACGGTGTCCTATGTGTTTGTATTTCCTTGTTTAGTTTCTATGTTTCAGAATCATATTTAATTTGGTGTAGGCTACTTTAGTAATTTACTTCAATGTTTCAAGAAAAAATTTGAAATAAGTTTGTAATGTAATTTACGATCTAGGTGAAGTATATTCAGTTGGTTGCAGTAGGATTCCTGAGATTGTTAGATCTAGGAATTTTCACAAAAGGCAGTCAAATTCAGCCTCTAGCAGTGGTCAAAGTCAACCCAAAATAGTCACAAAAACTTTGGTCAAACTCGGTCAACCTACAGTCAGCTTTGCAGTCAACGTAGGTCAAACAACCCCAAAATCCTTGATTTCTGTGCCAGTCAATGTGGCCTAAGGAAATCGAAATTCTGCCCTCAAAACCGCAGTCAAAACTGGTCAGAACAACTTTGGTCAACGCTGGTGAAATTGTTTGAAATTTTGTAATTTCGGTTCTGTGATTTAGCCTAGAAATTCTGTCTTCCTAGCCGCACGTGTGAGAGAGAGAGAGAGAAGCTGCCCACGCTGTACGAATCAATTTGATGAAGAAAGAGAGAAGAATGTGTGAGTGATGGATGTCCAAATGAGGTGTGAGGTCTCTTCTATTGATATACTTCATTGTGGGTGAAGAGACACATCCATTGGGCTTCTTGAGCGTACATTTAGCTGAGGCTGACCTAAAAATTTGCACATGTGAGGTAATAATTTCAAAATTACACTTCTACTTGTCTAAATGAGATGATCTTTATATCAATCTTGGACCTCTCGAAAAGAGGAATCCAAAGCAATCATCATCTCCATCAAATGAGCTGTTCCATGGTGGAATTTGGCCCTAGTTGCCAATTTTAACCGGTTATTATTAAGCATAACATAATTAATCATGCTTAAGTTGGCATTCCGGGAGCAATATTTGATAGAACACCTTAGTGTAATAGCTCGTTGGAATCATAACGAAAAGATCTATAGGATGGGATGATGAGAAGTGAGTTCCAACGGCCAAAGAGAGTATGGTGGGCGATTTACCATTTTCCTAAATTAAAAATGACTTTAATTGGTCACTTAATTGAAATGGGAAAATGTTAATTAAGGGGAAAAGACCAAAAGTGACTTAAATAAATTAAAAAGTCACTTAAGATGAAGTCAAGGGGGAGATCATAGAATAATAATAAAATAATAAAATAAAATACTTCTAGAAGATTGGGGATCTATTAATTGGGTTTGTTACCAACTTACCACACAATCTAACAGAGCCATAAGGAAGGGAAACCTAAGGGATAACTACTAGACTAAGTGATAACAATGGGGCAACGACCCACTGTCACCCTAGTCGAGGTCCCTTGTTCTTTATGGACTTTCACCGATGGGAGGAGTCCCGGTAGAAAGAGAATCACTTAGGATGGATAGCTCAATGATTCAGGCATGAAGTGATTCCACCAGGCTCATTCAAGGAGAGACACAACAATCTCTCAATGCTTTAAGGAAGTTAACATGCTCTCCAAGAAGAGTTGTAGAGATTAATACCTAGGGTTTTAGATATGATAATGGTAATAAGTGTTTCTAAGGTCAAGACTCTACGAGATGAGGTAGGACCTCTTAAAGAAGCTCTATGTGATGATTTAACTACTCCAAAAGGCTCTTCGCTCTCTTTGAAAGACCTAAGAAAGACTTGCGCTAGACCTAGGGTTTTATGAATAATCGTGGGAAGAAATGCTTCCAAGGTATTCACTAGGTAAAGGCAAGGGAGGAGAAAGGGTTTCTTATAGTTTATTCCACTGAATACAAGGCTCATGCAACCCTTAAGAAAGGCACTTATCTGAGAAAATACAAGCTAGGTTTCCCTTCCAGGGCATACCTAGGGCACAAGAATTTATGGATGACTTACCGTTATAAATCAACAAAAATTGGAGATCCTCTAGAAAAAGCCTCAAAGAAGAGTTTTGTCTAAACGAAATCCAAAAATTCTGTAATAGATTTGACTTGCAAATATATGAAATTATGCCAATATACCCAATAACTGTAAATAATCTCAAGAGAATTACAAACACGAAATATAGAAATGCTTCTCTTTGTTAATCAAAACCCCTAAGGTAGGGCAACGCCATACAATTACTCCTTAAGGAAGGAGAACACTCCACACGCCATATGCTTGTCCATACAATATTCCTTGACCTCTCTCCAAGGGGAGTCTCTAGCTTTTATATAGGCCTCATACATACAATACCATGGGTCATTACCATGGTTCTCTCAATACCATATATCTAATACAATGGGCTTATTACATTATTGCTAACTACTTTTGGTCCCTTATATGATGCAGGTTAACCACTTTATTTATTAACTCTGGCTCATCCCATTATTACATTATTCCCTTGGGTACCTCCCTCTATACCCCATACTATCCCCCCCAGGTATACTACATTCCACCCCTGCTTAAACATGTTTCGTTCCTGAAACATAAGAAGAACACAAATAATAAGATCTACTCAAAAGAGTAGTCCACTGGTACCATGCACGTGCATCTAGCCATCTAAGAGAAAGGTGAACCCTTGATCTAGTAGGTGCCTCGCTCACTTGAGATGGATGTTGAATCTGGCGGCTCTTCTTTGTTGATGTGTTGTGGGTGGATCGTCGCCCCTCTCTATCGGTCGTGCGGGGGTTGGTGTCTTTGTGGCTAATTTGTTTCCATCGTGTTGGTTGTTTTCTTGCTGGGTGATGTGGGTGGTGATATGCTGAAGTTTTAACCAACGGTGTATCTTTCTTTAATGCACCACCTAATGGAGCTTGATTGGTATTTGGTACATGCTAGGGTGCTTGCGGTTGTTGCTTATCTTCCAGTATTACTTCAACTACAGATTCCCCATTTGATGTGTCAATACTTGCAACATCTTCTGCTTTAGCTTCCTTGGACTCTACCTGTTTATTGATGGAAATATCCTGTAATGCAATTTTTTTCTTTTTATGCCAAAGCTTCAAGAATTTCTTTTGCACATTAATATTAATAGTGCCAACAAATTCCATCCAAGGGTATCCGAAAACAACATCCACATTAGCCATATCTGAAGCATAAAAATCGGAATGCAATACATACTTGTCCATAACAATCTTCAAATCTTTATAAACTTGAACGTCCTCATTATCAGTCTATGCAGTTTCAATGTGTTTTGCTGGAACTTGCTAATTTTTTGCCAAATTAACATTTATAAGATTTTGCTTGCAACTAGGATTTATAGACACAATGATCTTCTCCTTCTGAATATATCCATGAACTTGTAATAAGGAGATACCAGTAGAAAATAACCCCATATGTTTCTCATTATCTTGTTTTCCAGCATGAGACCATTTGTCTAGAATGAATTTTTCAAATTCTTCATCTGAAAGTTTGTACTACTTCTTGCTGTCAAATGATCTCCACCATATGGCAGCCTCATCTTGCAAACCAAGCCATACGAAACCTTTTCAATTTTTCTCATATGTGAACTTTTTTCTTCTTATGAATTCTTCAATAGTAGAACTATCATCTGAAAGTTTGTACAACTTCTTGTTGTCAAATGATCTCCACCATATGGCAGCCTCATCTTGCAAACCAAGCCATACGAAACCTTTCCAATTTTTCTCATATGTGAACTTTTTTTTTTCTTATGAATTCTTCAATAGTAGAGCTATCATCTTTTCCTGTAAAAAACATCTTGCTAGAAGCCATGAAGAGGGTTTTGAAAAAATCACTTGGCGAAAATTTAAAATGGCCACAGTTTGGTTAATGTTGCTTAGAATCCTTATTATGACTTGTTTTCAGAAATGGAACGACCATTTTGCATCTTTTTATGTTATAGAAATCCCGATCTAGGCACTCTAGAATTTCATATTTGCATTGCAACTGTCTCGCCGTCACAAAAAATCCTGAAAAATATATGATTTTAAATCAGCTATACCTCCCTCATTCGTACTCTGATTCGACTGTTTTTTTTTTGAAATTGGGTAATTTTTCAAGAGGCTCTCAGATCTGCAATTAGTTTCTCAAAATCCCCCCATGAAAATGACAAAAATAAACTAGAGATCTACCGTCCACAGATTTTGATCAAAAAATTTCTGCAACATAGCTGATTTTTAAATCAGTGATATCTCCCTCATACAGACTCCGATTCGGTCGATGTTTTTTTTTGAAATTGGGTATTTTTTCACAAATAATCCAGATCTGCAATTTGATTCTGCAAATTTTGCACTAGAAGTTTCAGATCTGATCTGCAAACTCGCTTCCCAAATATTTCTTGCAAAAAAAAAAATCTCTTCGCTTGCCCAAGAAAGTGCTTCGATACCACTTGTAATAGATCTGACCTGCAAATATATGAAATGATGCAAATATACCCAATCACTGTAAATAATCTCAAGAGAATTACAAACACAAAATATAGAAATGCTTCTCTTGTATGGTAGGGCAAAACCATACAATCACTTTTTAAGGAAGGAGAACACTCTACAAGCCATATGCTTGTCCATGCAATATTCTTTGACCTCTCTAGGGGGAGTCTCTAGCCTCTATATAAGCCTCATACATACAATACTATGGGTTATTACCATAGTTCTCTTACTACCATATATCTAATTCAATGGACTTATTACATTATTGCTAACTACTTGTGGTCCCGTACATGATGCGAGTTAACCATTTTATTTATTAACTATGGCCCATCTCATTATTACATTATTCCCTTGGGTACCTCCCTTTGTACCCCATACTATCCCCATAGGTATACTACATCTAGCCTGAAAATATAAAACTATAGAAATATACCCAGAAATAACAAAATTGAATATAGAAATGCTTCTCTTTATTAATCAAAACCCTTAAGGTAGGGTAACACCATATAATCACTCCTTAAGGAAGGAGAACACTCTATAAGCCATATGCTTGCCCATACAATAATCCTTGACCTCTCTCCAAGGGGAGTATCTAGCCTCTATACAGGCCTCATACATACAATACCATGGGTCATTACCATTGTTCTCTCAATACCATATATTTAATACAATGGGCTTATTACATTATCGCTAACTACTTGTGGTACCTTACATGATGGCGGTTAACCACTTTATTTATTAACTATGGCCCATCCCATTTTTACATTATTCCCTTGGGTACCTCCCTCTATACCCCATACTATCCCCCCTAGGTATACTATAAATTCCATCTCTAAAGGATTTCGTTTGATGCCCCAACCAGCCGCCCTAGGGAGAGGGGCCAAAAATTTAAAGAAGAGAAAAGATGGAGAAAGAAAGAGTTGATCAACAAACTTCTTGGACCAATGCCTAGTCCTATGGGCTATTGAATCTAAGTGGTTCAAAATTGGCCAAAACCGTCTTTAAGGAGGTTAAAGATTGATGCCCTAGCAACCAACCTTTAACATTTACCCACTCAAAATTTATGGAGTTTTATGGAAGAAAAACAAAATTCATCCACTAGGAACATTCATCATTTGTCATGTAATGAGTAACATATGCAGTTGCCAACCAAATTGTTTTCCAAAATGATATTCAAGAAATTAGGGCACAAGAGCATTAACTAGTTGCAACAATTCCATACATTAGATGTTATTCCAAGAAAAATATTCAACAAGAAGCACTTGCAAGATGACAATATGATATATCGAACCACAAATCATGAAGTAGCTCCAAAGAAGATCGAAAATTTCAGTTCCAAATGTCAAAATGCATCAAAGAATCTCCAATAGTCTCCAAGGAAAAAGTGTGAGTTCCTTTACAAGACAAGAATCCAATTGATGATGATGAGTTCTCACAAATGAGACTCACTTTTATTTATATGAGTCTCTCTAAATCATATTATCCTAATGAGCCCCAAAATTATAAAATAATGTGCTAAGAACAAGCCTTGGTCACAAGTCGACCAACTAGCTATCACAACTTATGAGTAAACCATCCATATGCAAGCTGAGTTGATGACATCATGATGATGTAGGGCTATTGGAGGGCAACGTTGAGTTCTATAAGCGCCATGATGAGAGAGAGGGCTCTAATAAAGATGAATTACAAGATGGCCCCTAATATTCCATGCAAGTTATCATGTGGTGCCCCATAGTGGGTTTGGGGCACAAATGCTAGTCTCATGGGTCTCTTGATGAATGATAAGCTTTTAGACTGCTCCAAATGAGGGCTCTGATGATGGTTCCTGCCCTCCTAATTCTCAAGAGTCAAAGATGAGACAAACCTCCGCTGGGCCTTGGATCAGCTGCCATGATCATGCTAAGCCGGTTGGGGCATACTAGTCCAAGTGCATCATCTTGCGAATAATGTGGGGCAATGAACGAACTAATGAAAGTGCTGAGGGTGCCCATGGCATGAAATGATGCTCTAACACATGATGGAGTCCCGTGACTCTTAGTGCATCCCCTAGGGGTGTCAATATGATCCTATGGTGGGATTGAGCCCCAGTTAAGTTGCCTAGCCCATGATGAAACTACCTGCCAATTACATATAAGATCGAATGTGCTTCCTCTCCATCAAGTACATTAATTTATAAGTGCATCTAAGTGAACCAAACTTGTTAAATAAGGTCACATTAAGACTTCATAATGGGTTTCCCTACCAAATTTGGGGCTTTAAGCTTGTAATAGTGTTACCTCCCTAAGTAGGAGTGGCTAATAAACAACCCTATTAGGTGTTCCAAGCCCCTAAAGGAAAAAACGGGTCCTAGGTACGTCCTTCAAGTGAGAGGGGTCACGTGAATAATGATGAAATGGATGGGGACATAGGGGTCTCAAAGCCAAATGCCATAGGTTCAAGTGTGGTAATGTTGAGGGATGTCCACATATATAGGTGTATGGATGTAGGAGGGAGAAATTGTGGATACATGAGTTAACCTAGCATTTGATTTTCCACCCACCTTGATTTGTATTTTGCCTTTTCTTGATTTTTTTCTTTGTATTACTACTTGGGGCTCCAGGAGATGAGAGCATGCTATGTATGATATAAGTAGTTATTACCCCCTTAAGGTGGGGATGTTCATCGCCAACCAGGGGTTGGGATGTGCATGGGTTCCTTAATGATGTGGGGGCACTCATATGGCCCTAGGAACTAGGGTGATGGGCATAATGAAGGGGTAGAGCTCATGTTTGGCTTTTTGCCACATGCTTTTATGTCATGTCCCTTCCTAAATTAATTTGTCTCAATTTTATTTTGCCACAAATTTGACATTTTTGGTGACCATGGGACCCATGAAATTTAGGGAGAAAGACTTCGGAGAAAAAGGGAGGCCGAAATATTTGGTTAGTGGAGCGTGGGGGCCACATGCACAAGGAAAAACACACTTACCAAAGGAGGAATTCAAATAGCCAAGGAAGGGAGGTCGAAGAGCTTGATGGAGGGGCCCACGTGAGAAAGAGAAGCTCACAAATTATAAATAGGAGAAGCCCAACCTCATTTTGGGTCTTTTGCCAATTGAACTTACTCTTGTTGCTCGAGCTGCTTAGTCGGGTCACTTTGCTATTCAACATCGAGTTTTCCCAGTGGAGAACTCACCTTATCTTCAGGGGACTTCTAGTGCCACCCTAGGGAGGTCAAATCATACCACTTTGGAGAGGAGTCGGAGGGATTCAGAGTAGAACACTCAACCACTCATTCAGCTAGCATTCCTGAAGGATGCAGGAGAGAATATGCTTCAGTCATTTCGGTGGTCTTATGGGTAGCAATTGTCAGGAGAGTTTGGCATAAGAGCTTCAGTGGGATATCAGCCTTTTGGAGGAGTTTGGGGAGCAAGAGATCGCTGCTTGAAGGTAGCACGATGTGGAGCATCCAAGCTAGCGCAAAAGCTACTCACTGGGCACACGTGGGAGTTTGTGGGACGAGTGTTGGAGCTGGGTTTTGCAGGGAGAAATAAGGAGAACCTTGGGTCAGTATAACTCAACAGTTTAGGAGTGTTTGGAGGGTTTTTTCTGGGAGTTTGCAGGCAGGACGTATTTCCCAGCTGTTGGAGGAGGATGTGGTATTTGGGGCCGAATTTCAAGGGTCAGACCTAGACCAAACACTTTCTCGGTTTTGGTGGGTTATTTGTGAGGAGCACGGGTTAATTTTACAGATTGTTCTGAGCACCGAAAGTGGGGTTTTCAACAGTTTCTTTCCAGTATATAGTGTAGTTTTATGGGGTAGTGTACGACATCATTGGAGCAACTTATTCTATCATTTAGGCTTGCTATTTTATCACCTAGATTTTGTCAAGCTTTTCATTGAGGCAAGCCCAGGTGCACTCCTTCCACACTATCGTATTATTGCTCCAATTAATTAATAAAATGGCTCAACTGGTTGTCATTTTTGGAGTTTACATGGATGTTCACTGATTGTTTTAAAATTTTGTGTTTCATGTGTTGTTTTGCTTTGCATATCACTATTTTTCCTAATTAGGAACATTACAGTGGTATCAAAGCTTCGATCTTGGCTCAACCGTGGTGTAATATCCCTAACCCGGAATATTCCTCAAACCCTAGCAAAAGCTCCAACCAAATACGTGCAATGATATGATAACCCAAAAATGACAAAATAATAGTGGTACAACGTATAATAGTGTAAACAGGAAATATAAGTAGATACTCAAGAAATGCAACGAGAAATACTAAGCCATTTTATTATACTGAGCAATAAAATGAGTACAAGAGGTGATCAGACAGATGGCACCTCGACTTGCACAAGGCAAGTGAAGAAATACTCTCAGAATAACAAGGAATGGCTTTTCTGCATGGATGTTGCTGGAGAACTGCTGTGCTGCTAGGAAACAAATAATGATTTGGGGCTGCTCCCCTCGGAAAATGCTGAAACTCCGGAATTGGGCTCTACTCAAGAAACCCAAAAAACCCCAGAAGCTTTCCTGGAATAGCCGACCCCCGAAAATCACCCCCTTGGGGATCTGCGCAGTCCCTCAATGCTCTGCGCTGCCATTGAAGAATCCCCTCCAGAACTCTGCCTGAAACTCTGCCAAAACCCTCCAAGATGCAAGGGTTGGTCCTCTGCTTAATTACCCAGCATAAATCCTCCTACAAAAACCCCAGTCCAACACTACTGCCAGAAAGAACTGCGTGCCTCTCCCAGTGCTGCGCAGTCCTCCAAAACGCTGTCGAAGCTACTGCTGGAATGTTGATAAAACTACTGCTAAAATGCCAAAGGAAATACCTTGCTCGAGCAGGCACTCGAAGTCTCCCGGGGCTAAGGGTGAGATCTCCGAACATAGACACTCAATGCACTAAACAGTGCTGCAGACTAGCTAAATAGCCAGCTTGCTCAGAAGTCTAAACGACTAGCTCAAAATGCACAAAACTGAATGATCCAAAATGAGGGGGCTCCTCTCTATTTTATAGCCTTTGCCTCTCACAATCCCTAGGCTCACCTCTTGCGTGATTCCCCTCTTGCCATGTGTTCTTCCCTCTGTGCAACCCCTCCATGTGTCTGCGTGGGCCCCATTTCTGCGTCCCCCTTTGGCCCCCTTGGCTCCTCCTGAAGTCACAACGTTGTGCTCCTAGGAAGTGACTTTTTTATTCTTAAAGTGAGTTATGTCCCCGTCCTCAATTTTTATTTACAAATAACTATAGAAGGCAAAAATTGGGCAAAATCGAGTATTCCATTTAGCCATGGCTAATTAGGAATATTACAGTCTCCCCCGGCAAAATGTTGCTTGTCCTCAAGCAACTGAAGTGATGGATGCTGCAAGATCTTCTCACTCTCCCAAGTGGCATCCTCATCCGGCAAATTCTTCCACCTCGCCAAGAATTCCCGGACCGTCCTGCTCTGCAGCTACCTCTCCCTGGTATCAATGATAGCCTTCGGTTGCAATACCAAATTCCCCTCGTCATCCATGGGTGGTAGCTCATCTGTCACTGTCACCTGCTGCCCCAATGCCGTTTTCAGGCATGATACATGAAAAACGTTATGAATCTTGCTGCGTTGGGGTAGCGCCAACTCATATGCAACCTGTCCAACCCTGCGTATCACCCTGTACGACCCATAAAAACGGGGCTTGAGCTTCTCATCCCCCTTTTGCTTTAGTGACGACTGTTGGTATGGCTGTAATCGTAGGTAGACCATGTCCCCGACCTCGAACTGTCTCTCCATCCGACCCCTGTCGGCATACAGTTTCTGCTGGTTCTGTGCTGTAGCCATGTTATCCTTGAAAGCTCAGAGAATATCCTGACTCTCTTGGATCCAAATCTTGGCTCTGGGAGCCTTGCTATCACCAAACATCATGTCAGCAAAAGATAAAGGATGATACCCATATAAGGCATAGAATGGTGACATACCAATGGACATGTGGTGTGAAGTATTGTAGTAGTACTCCCCCTAGATGCAACCACCTCAACCATGCTCGCTGCTGCCCACTGACATAGTTACACAAGTAGCCCTCTAGCCATTTGTTAACTATCTCTGTCTGCCCATTTGTCTGTGGGTGATAACTGGTGCTCGGTGTCAACTTCGTCCCCACCAATCAGAAAAGTTCTTGCCAAAATCTGCCCATGAAGCGGTTGTCCCTATCACTGATGATGGTCTTAGGAAGACCATGTAGCCTGAAGATGTCTCTAAAGAACAACTCGACCACTTGTGCTGCGGTATAGTGTGCGGATATGGCAAAAAAATGTGCGTACTTCGTCAGTCGGTCAATAACGATAAAGATGCAATCTTTTCCTTATACCATGGGCAACCCTATGATGAAGTCCATCGAAATACTCTCGCATTTCCCCTCCGGAATGGGAAGAAGCTGCAATAATCCCGCAGGATGGCTCATCTCTCCCTTGTTCCTTTGGCAAACATTGCACTCTCGGATGTGTTGGAGTACGTCCTCCTTGAGGCCCTTCCATGAGAACCTCTCCCTAATGGCCCTATAGGTTTCGGTAAACCTTTGATGTCCTGCCAATGGTGAATCATGTGATGCCTGGAGTATCTTCTTCTTGAGATGAGACCCCTCAGTCAAGAAGATCCGGTCCCTGTAATAGATGATCTCATCGACCACCCTGTACCTGTCACCTGCCACCTGCCCATCCAGAACCTCACATGCAAACTGGTCCTTGGAGTACTCTACTAAGAGTCGAGCCCTCCAGTCTGTATCCAAGCTCATAAGAGACAATGTGGCTAGTCTACGTGAAAGGGCGTCTGCTACGACGTTGTTCTTACCCTTGACATACTCAATGTCAAAGTCATATGCTTGGATCTTGCTGATCCACTTCTGCTACCTCTCCTGTAGCTACTTTTGCTCCAAAAAGAACTTGAGGCTGTTGTGATCAGTCCTCACCCTAAACCTATTACCCACCAAATACTGCCGGTACTTAGCTAATGCATGCATGATGGTCAGCATCTCCTTGTTGTATATAGAATACAATCTCTCGTGCGGAAGGAGCTTCTGGCTCTCAAAGGCTATAGGGTGACCTCCCTGCATCAACACTGCGCCGATCCCCTCTCCCGACGCATCACACTCCAAAACAAATGGCTGCGTAAAATCTGGCAACACAAGCACTGGGCAGCTGCTCATAACCTCCTTGAGCCTGTTGAAGGCTCGCTGCACCATATCTGACCAACTAAATGCTCCCTTCCTCGTCAAATCTGTCAGGGGTGTAGCAAGCTGCGAGAAATCGTTGACGAACATCTGGTAGTAAGTACAAATGCCAATGAACCCTCGAAGTTTCGTCACATTTCTCGGCTCTGGCCATTCTTTGATGGCCTTGATCTTCTCATGGATTCTCACTCCGTCCACCCCTATGATGTGTCACAGATACAACATCTCCGTCAACCCAAACTCGTACTTGGAGAGTTTGGCATAGAACTGCTGCTCTTGTAAGATACAAAATACCGTCTCAATGTGCTGGAGATGCTCCTTCCAAGTCCTATTGTAAATGAGAATGTCATCAAAGAATACCAACACAAACTTCCTCAAGTGACTGCAGAAGATGTGATTCATGCATGACTGAAATGTAGCGGGGGCGTTGGTTAGCCCAAAAGGCATCACCAAGAACTCAAAGTGCCCATAGTGGCACCTGAAGGCAGTCTTGGGAATGTCCTGCTCCCTCACGCGAATCTGATGGTACCCAGATCTCAAATCAATCTTTGAGAAGAAATGTGCTCCCTTCAACTCGTCCATCAACTCATCGATCCTAGGTATGGGGTACTTGTTCTTCAGGGTCTTCTTGTTCAAGGCCCTATAGTCAATGCACATCCTCAATGTGCTGTCCTTTTTCTTCACCAACACCACAAAAGAAGCAAAAGGATTCGTGCTTGGTCGAATGTGCCCAAGAGCCAACAACTCCTGGATAGCCTGCTCAATCTCATCCTGATAAGCCTTGGGGTGCCTATAGGGGGTAGTGATCATTGACTGTATGCCCTGCTCAAGCTCGATGGTGTGCTCAAACCCCCGATCCGGTGGCTGTCCTGGGGGAATCTCCCCAAACACTATCGCATACCAATCAAGGATGGACTGTATCTCTGGATGTATGGTCTACCCTGTAGTCCTTGCCTCTGATGCCCGCAGCTCCACTGCCCACTCTGTCTCTCCCTTCCGGAACACTGCCTCCATCCGATGAGCTGACACAGTTTGAGGCAAATATGTGTGATATCCCCGTATCTTCTCATGCCTCCCTGTCTTCTCATCATCCCACTCCATCTCTAGGGTCTTCCAATCCGTCGTGACCTTCCCTAGAGTGACAAGCCACTGAACACCTAGTATCATGTTGGTGTCCGGGATATCGACCACGAAAAAGTGGTCCGCCAATGTTTAGGTGCCCATCATCAATGAAAGCTCTGGAACATAACAAGCACACGTCATGGTCTGATCTCCTGGGACCAAGACTGAAAACCCATCGAAGCTCTCTGTCTGAATACCTCTCCGCTCAACCATCTGTGCATCGATGAAGTTGTGGGTTGCCCTACTGTTGACCAAAACTGATCCCGCTGGCCACATATTGTCCCTTGTACGCGTAGCGTTAGATACTTGGGAACTCCTTGCAATGTTGCAAGGGCCCCTCCGGTAGGTGCAAAAGATGCACCACCTGCTGCTGGCGGTGGAGGTGGCAAAGGTCCCTGTATGGCATGGCTATCTCCTGCCTCCTCTCATCCTCTTCTCCACTGCTCTCGGAGAAGACCTCAATAAAATGTGCTTTACTAGCAGCACATTTATGTCCTAGTGCCCACGACTCTTGACATGTGAAGCACAATCGCTTCTTCTTCAGCTCCCTCTTGACATCGTCCTTGATCTGTACTCGTCCTGGATTCCCCTTTGGAGGTGGAATCCTCACATCCTTCCCCTTAGACTGAAAAGGCTGTCTTTGGGGGTAAGGTGTCTGAGTCCTGGGTAAGACATCCTATAAGTCCCGGGTCCTGCTGATAGCATCCTGGAGCGTGGCTGGTCAAGTGGATCGGACTAGACTCCGAAGTGGCTCCCGTGAAACCACCAATCTTAGGCCTCGCCATCCAAATGCAATGTTGCCACCTTCATGGCCTCTGCCTCCGTCATCTGGTTAAGATGGAAATAAATGTCCAGCTTCTCCACCCAAGACTCTTCCCGTCCTCGTCTGCCATCTGCTCTACGTCCACCGCCGCCTCTTTCTGTTTTGTGTCAACCACTGGCTCCTCCTGTTCTGCATCCACCACTGGCACACAGTCTCCCTCTCCGTAGGTATTCTCCAACCTACGTCCAGTGTCTCTGTACCTCCTACCTTTGTAACAAATGTAGGGTTTTTCCCCTGGTGTCATAGATTGCTAGCTCCACAAGCTGAGCCAGATCTATGCTCTGATACCACTGTAATATCCCTAACTCGGAATATTCCTCAAACCCCAACAAAAACTCCAACCAAATACGTGCAATGATATGATAACCCAAAAATGACAAAATAACAGTGGTACATCATATAATAGTGTAAATAGGAAATATAAGCAGATACTCAAGAAATGCAGCGAGAAATACTAAGCCATTTTATTATACTAAGCAATAAAATGAGTACAAGAGGTGATCAGACAGATGGCACCTCGACTTGCACAAGGCAAGTGAAGAAATACTCTTAGAATAACAAGGAATGGCTTCTCTGCGTGGATGTTGCTGGAGAACTGCTGTGCTGCTGCTGCTGCTAGGAAACAAATAATGATTTGGGGCTGCTCCCCTCCTTGGAAAATGTTGAAACTCTGGAATTGGGCTCTACTCAAGAAACCCAGAAAAACGCCGAAAGCTTTCCTGGAATAGCCGACCCCCGAAAATCACTCCCTTGGGGATCTGCGTAGTCCCTCAATGCTCTGCACTGCCACTGAAGAATCCCCTCCAGAACTCTACCTGAAACTTTGCCAAAACCCTCCAAGATGCAAAGGCTGGTCCCCTACTCAATCACCCAGCATAAATGCTCCTACAAAAACCCCAATCCAACACTACTGCCAAAAAGAACTGCGTCCCTCTCCGAGTGCTGCGCAGTCCTCCAAAACGCTGCCGAAACTACTGCTGGAATGCTGATAGAACTACTGCTGAAATGCCAAAGGAAATACCTTGCCCGAGCAGGCACTCGAAGTCCCCCGGGGCTAAGGGTGAGATCTCCAAACAGAGACACTCAATGCACTAAACAGTGCTGCAGACTAGCTAAACAGCCAGCATGCTCAAAAGTCGAAACGACTAGCTCAAAATGCACATAACTGAATGATCCAAAATGAGGGGGCTCCTCTCTATTTTATAGCCTCTGCCTCTCACAATCCCTAGGCTCACCTCCTCCTGCGTGATTCCCCTCTTGCCATGTGTTCTTCCCTCCTTCGCAGTCCCTTCATGTGTCTGCGTGGGCCCCATTTTTGCATCCCCCTTTGGCCCCCTTGGCTCCTCCTTAAGTCACAACGTTGCGCTACTAGGAAGTGACTTTTTTATGCTTAAAGTGAGTTATGTCCTCGTCCTCACTTTTTATTTACAAATAACTATAGAAGGCAAAAATTGGGCAAAATCGAATATTCCAATTAGCCATGGCTAATTAGGAATATTACACTTGGGGGGAACTTTCCTATGAACTAGGAGGATAGGCAGAACGTGACTTAAGGAAATGGAGTTGGAGATTACCCCTGATACAGAGGCACGTGGGAAGGCAGTAGTAGTAGCAAATATGGGGGAGCCAAAGAGTAAGGAGGAAGCAACATTTGATAGTCTCTTGAAGGCCCTAAATGATTTAGCTAAGGGGCAGAAGGAGATGTTGGAGGAGATCAAACAACAAAATAGGGGCAAGAGCATTCAGTGTGAGTTCCTATTTGGAGAGACTCTAGGGGCCTTACAATAGTATGACCACCCTACACCAACTATTCACCCACCAGCTTTCAGTGGGCCAACCAGAACCATGCTGCCTACATTTTTATGATCAACGCCTAGTGAACAAGGAGGGTCAGATGACCAAATGCCCATGGGAGATTTCTTCGTGGAGTGGCAATCCATGGGGGAAGATTTCAAAGCAGCTTTGTCATTCAGAGATTATTTCCAGCTCAAATAGAATGAGAAGGCCAGTTACAGTGGGGGACCGAGCACACAAAACTCAGAGTTGCAACGTACTATTGCGAGGATGTACTTCCCCACATACGATGGCTCTGCCAAGTGCACAACTTGAGCTTGGGTGGAGAAATTGGATACTTATTTCCAAGTTAATCGGATGATGGAGGTGGAAGCCATCAAAATGGCTACCTTGCACTTGGAGGGAGAAGCACACGAGTGGTGGTTTCATGCTTGTCCACATTGGGGAATGCTAGCGTGACCTCTTATGGGGACTTCACACAGAGAGTGGTGGAGCGTTTTGATAGGAGGGACTCAAAGGTTCACTTCAGGCAGTGGACCCAACTTAGATAGGCCGACCACCTTGAGCCACTACCTTGAGGGTTTTAGTTATGGTACCAGACTTGTTTGATGCCAGGAGAGTGTACACATTCATATAGGGGTTACTTGAGCCTTTGCGTGGACTAGTGAAGTTTTGCGAACCCTCTACCTTGCAAGAGGCAGTGATTTGTGCCAGAGAATTGCAGGGGGCAATCCCCAAGACCATAACACCCATTCCATCACAGACTCCCTACCCATAGAAGGGGAGTGACACTAGGCCCCCACCACAGCGAACAACCCAAGGGCATGGGCAGTTATATGAGGAGACCAGGAGAGACCTTTGGAGGAGGGAACTATGTTTTACTTGTAAGGCGCCATGGGCACCAGGCCACCGGTGCACAATGGGCAAGGCCCACTACATCGAGGTCTTCTTGAATAGTGATCAGGAAGATGATGGGGAGTTGGAGTTTAGCAAGGGAGATAGTGAGGGTCAGGCTGAGAGGGGACGACCACCACCACGACCACCTGGGGGAGCGCCTTTCGCACCATTTGGGGGAGTCCTCGTTTCTTTGCATGCAATTCCCAAGTTTCTGACTTTGAGGATCCGAGGCATAGTGCAGGGACAACATGTCTCAGTGTTGGTAGACAGTGGGGCCACCCATACATTGATGCCCAGATGGTTCAAAGGTGAGGCATCACTACAAAGGAGTTCGATGGGTTCTCAGTTTTGGAGCCGGGGGATAAGACTATGCAGTTCACCCGATATGTCCCCGCTTTGACAGTGACCATGGGGAACTACTCATTGAAAAATCATTTCTTTGTTGTGGACGTGCTAGACACCAACGTGGTGATGGGTGTCCAGTGTTGGAATTTCTAAGTCTAATTGCTAGAAATCCTTCATATACTTTCTGATTTATTTCTTCCTACTTGTTCTGTAAATTAACAAGTTATTTGCCATGTAAATACTGAAAATAAATACAAGTACATGCTCAACACATACAGATCGTCAACTGAAGGAAAAACAAGAACACAAGTGACACTGTTACTTTTGGACTAATGTCCCCAGAAAAACCCAATGTGGGAAAACTAGTGCAGCTATCTAAGGGGTTTATTATTAAGCAGTTTCAGAATACAATCTGGCTGCCAGAAATGGCTCACCCAACGGAGAATGCCCTCGGCAGTATTACCTCTCAGTCGGAGATAGATATCAACCCTAATCTGCCCCACGAATTCTCCCAACATCAGCCTCTAGGGTCTGCGTCAGCCCCTCTGGCCCAGCATCAGCCCAACGTTAGCCTCTTTGGCCCAGCGTCAGCCCAATTATGCCTGTGTCAACCTCTGGAGGCTCTGCGTTAGCCTCTAGAGCCTCTGCGTCACCGACACTGGCTCTCCTTAGGCACTGCGCAGCTCCTCGCTGCCTCTGCATGGCTTCTGGCTGCCTCTGTGTGACCTCTAGCTGGCTTTGTGTCCCTCTCTCTCCGGCTTCTGCGCTAATGCTCCCGGTACCCTCTCTGCCTTTCTACTTCTGTATTCACTGCACCTCAGCTGCAACTCTGATCACTCCTTTGATTTCCTCAGCAAGACCTGCCCAAAAAATCGAATTCTTGTTCAACTCTGTATGTTTTCCAAGTGACCCTCAAGCCTCCTCTTATACTTTTCTTGTTGGCAATTCAACGACCGAGATTAAGTCCCTAATCAACGACTAAGATTAGATCTGGCTTGATCCATGACTTTTGGACCATTCTAACTCAATTTTATATTAATAACCATTAATATTTTATTTTCCCTAAGTTTAGACTTGGGACACCATTAAAATATTAATTATTTTAATATCTCCCAAACTAGTTAGATTATGTCCAAACCATTTATGGGTATTGGAGATCTCATGCGCTTTAGCCTCTCCACCAATTTTCGTGTCTAGAGCACATCCTATGCTACCTCAAATCAACATCCAGTGGCTCTACTCCCTTGGGCGGGTCACCACTGATTGGAGGAAACTGGAGATGGAGTTCACAGGGCTAGATGGAAAGCTCGTAGTTCTTCAGGGCATGCATTTGTATCCTCTATAGACACTTTCAACACATAGGATGGAGGCTGACTTGAGGCATGGGGACATAGCATGGGCAGTGGCGTTGAGGATTTCGGAAGTTGGGGGACAGCGCAAACCACCTCACAGGCCATTTTGGACAAATACCCGGTAGTGTGTGGGGACATACCACTAGGGAAACCTCCTGACAAGGGATTTGAGTGCACCATCGAGCTGGAGCCTAGGGTGCAGGCAATTATCACCACTCCTTACAGGCATCCCAAGGCCTACAAGGATGAGATTGAGCGTGCCATTAGGGAGTTCCTGGCGTTGGGGCACATTAGGCCGAGTTCTAGTCCGTTCGCTTCATCAGTTGTTCTGGTGAAGAAGGATGGGACTTTGCACATGTGCATTGATTACAGGGCGCTCAACAAGAAGACCTTGAAGAACTGCTACCCCATCTCGCGTATTGATGAGTTGATGGATGAGCTTAGAGGAGCCAAGTACTTCTCTAAGAGAGGTTTGTGCTTGAGGTACCACCATATTAGGGTGAGGGATCAAGACATCCCCAAGACGACTTTCAGGTGCTACTATGGGAATTTTGAGTTTTTGGTCATGCCCTTAGGGTTGACCAACACACCTGCCAGCTTTCAGTCATGCATGAATCATGTATTCCGTGGGCAGTTATGGAAGTTTGTATTGGTGTTTTTTGATGATATCTTGATATACAGCGGGATGTGGGAAGAGCATTTGCAGCACTTGGAGATGGTGTTGTGCATCTTAGAAGAGCAATAGTTTTACGCCAAGTTGTCAAAGTGTGAGTTTGGACTGACAAAGATGCTCTACTTGGGGCATATCATTGGTGCAGATGGAGTGAGGGGGCATGAGGAGAAGATTAGCGCCATCTGGGATTGGCTTGAGCCCTGGAATGTGACCGAGTTGAGGGGATTCATAGGCATATGCACCTACTATAAGAAGTTTGTAAAGGGCTTCTCGCAACTAGCGGCTCCCCTCACAGATCTCACGAAGAAGGGGGCTTTTGCATGGACGAACAAATCACAGTCGACATTTAATCGCCTCAAGGAGGTGATGAGTAGTTGCCTAGTTTTGGCACTCCCGGTTTTCACACAACCGTTCACATTAGAGTGCGATGCATCTGGAGAGGGGGTTGGCACAGTATTGTCTCAGGATGGACACCCCATTGCTTTTGAGAGTCGAAAATTCCTTCCACATGAGAGGTCGTATTTTATTTACGACAAGGAGATGCTGGCCATCATGCATACATTGGCCAATTTTCGGCAGTATCTGGTGGGCAACAGTTTTCAGGTGAAGACTAATCACCATAGTCTTCGCCATTATATGGGGCAGTCGGGCCTCAACGACTGACAATAGAGATGGGTCAACAAGGTGCAGGCCTACGACTTCGATATTGAGTATCTCAAGGGAAAGCACAATGTGGTAGCGGATGCATTATCTAGGAGGCCCGTAACACTTTCAATCATGAGCATTTGCCATGATTGGAAGGCGCAGTTATTGGTGGAGTACTCCAAGGACCAATGGGCATGTGAGATATTAGAGAGTATTCACATTGATGAGCGTTACAGGGTGATGGCTGAGGTCATTTACTATAAGGGGAAAAAATCTTGGTGCCGGGTTTGTAGTTAAAGGAGAGGATTCTCCATGCAGCTTATGACTCTCCACTATCAGGGCACCAGGGGTTTCGGAAGACATATATGATGATTAGAGAGCGTTTCACATGGAAAGGCCTCAAGGGAGATGTATTGAGATATGTGCAGGAGTGTGAGGCTTGCTAGAGGAACAAGGGAGAGTTGACCCATCCAGCTGGGTTGTTACAACCATTTCCCATTCCCTAGGGGAAATGAGAGAGTATGTTCATGGACTTTATCACAGGGCTCCCTATGGTGCAGGGTAGAGATTGTATTTATGTGGTGGTGGATCGGTTGACCATATATGCCCACTTCTTTGCCATTTTGACATGGTATTCAATATCAGAGGTGGTCGAGTTGTTCTTTAGGGAGTTCTTTCGCTTGCATGGACTTCCTAAGACCAAAGTGAGTGACAGAGATAGTCGGTTCATGGGGGCATTTTGGCAGGAGCTTTTCAGATTAGTGGGTACTGAACTCACCCCCAACACTAGTTACCATCCGCAGATCGACGGTCAAACTGAGAGGGTCAAAAAATGGTTGGAGGGCTATCTTCTGAACTATGTGAACGAGCAAGAGAGAGCATGGATGCAATGGTTATATTTGGGCGAATACTGCTACAACACCACTCATCACATGTCCATTGGTATGTCACCTTTTCGTGCCTTGTATGGTTATGATGCTTTGTATTTTGCTGACATTGTTTTTGGAGATAGCTGGACCCCAGAGGCCAAATATTGGATCCAAGAGAGCCAAGATATCCTCAAGGCTGTCAAGGATAACTTATTGACAACCCAGAATCAATAGAAGATGTATGTGGATGGGCATAGGATTGAGAGGCAGTTTGAGGAGGGGGACTTGGTCTTTTTGTGGCTACAACCATATCGCCAGTCTACCTTGAAGCAGAAGGGGGCCGAGAAGCTACAACCACATTTCTATGGGCCATACAGGGTGACTAAGAGAGTTGGAGAGGTGGCCTATGAGCTAGAGCTCCCACTAGGGAGTAAGATTCACAACGTCTTTCATGTCTCATGCCTCAAGAAGGTTTTGGGGCAGCAGGTGACAACAGCTATGAAGTTGCCTCCACTTGATGATGAGGGACATCTGGTTCTGGAACCGGAAGCCATTTTAGAGACTAGGGAGAGGAATTTGAGGAGCAGAACTATCAGAGAGTACTTAGCTGGAGGAACTTAGCGGATGAAGATGCCACTTGGGAAGGTGAACACATACTTGAACATCCTACGCTGAAGTTGTTTGGGTACAAGAAACATTTGGGAGGGGAAGGCTGTAATGCCCCTTCCTAAATTAATTTGTCTCAAGTTTATTTTCCCACAATTTTGACATTTTTGGTGACCATGGGACCCAAATTTTTTTTGGAGAAAGACTTAGGAGAAAAAGGGAGGCTGAAATATTTGGTTAGTGGAGCGTGGGGGCCATAAGCACAATGAAAAACACACTTGCCAAAGGAGGAATTCAATTAGCCTAGGAAGGGAGGTCGAAGAGCTTGATGGAGGGGCCCATGTGGGAAAGAGGAGCTCACAAATTATAAATAGGAGAAGCTTAGCCTCATTTTGGGTCTTTTGCCAATTGAACTTACTCTTGTTGCTTGAGCTGCTTCGCCAGGTCACTTTGCTGTTCAACACCAATTTTTTCAAGCAAAGAAATCACCCTTTCTTCAGGGGACTTCGAGTGCCACCCTAGGGAGGTCAAATCGTACCACTTTGGAGAGGAGTTGGAGTGATTTAGAGAACACTCAGCGACTCACTCAGCTAGTGCGTATTCTTGGAGGACGCGAGAGAGAATATGCTTGGGTCATTTCGATGGTCTTCCGGGTAGCAATTGTCGGGAGAGTTTTGGCATAGGAGCTTCAGTGGGATATCAACCTTCTGGAGGAGTTTGGGGAGTAGAAGATTGCTACTTAAAGGCAAAATAATTTGTAGCATCTAGGGCCAGTGCAGAAGCTACTCACTAGGCACACGTGGGAGTTTGTGGGACAAGTTTTGGAGCTGGGCTTTGCTCAGAGAAATAAGGAGAACTTTGGGTCTGTATAACTCAACATTTTGGGAGTGTTTGGAGGGTTTTTCATGGGAGTTTGCAGGCAAGACATATTTCCCAGCTGTTGGAGGAGGACGTGGTATTTGGGGCCGAATTTCGGGGATCAGAACCAAACCAAACCTTTTCTGGGTTTGGGTGGGTTATTTGTGAGGAGCACGGGGTTATTTTTATAGAATTTTCTGAGCATTGGAAGTGGGGTTTTGAGTAGTTTCTTTCCAGCAAACAGTGCAATTTTCTGGGGCAGTGCAAGGCATCATTGGAGCAACTTATTCTATCATCTGGGCTTGCTATTTTATCACCTAGTGTAAAGCCTGTAAATAATTAAACAAATATTTACCCAAAATTAAAGCCTGCAAATAATTAAAATGCTAATATAAAACCTGTTTTTAAACTTTAACAAAATGTAAGGACTTTACAGAATTTGATTTAAGGACTGTACAAAATTTAACAACCATTGTAAAGACAGTAAAAGATTTCTGAAATAAACATCATGAAGCTGTGATAAAATTCATAAAATTTTACAAATCTAACTGACAGAATTGATGAGAGTACCTACTTGTATTCCTGCGGTTGATGATTCCTCAAGCTCTCGCTTCTGTTACCAAGAAGACTGAAACCACCTAGCGAAACCAAGCAGAACCTCGCTACTCAATCCAGTAAGCTTTTCAATTGAAGCAGACTATTCCCCCGTGCCCAGAAACCTCAGAACAACAAGGCTCAATTGTTCTTGATGATAAACTCTTCGTACAAATTTTCCTCCTCCCCCACTTTCCTCCAACCGTCCCTTCCTTCTTATAAGTCTCCATTTACCGACTTCCTTCATCTCCGTGTCCAAATTATGATACGTGTTGATTTTTATAAACAAAATCTGATTTGCTTTTATTTGAATATCTTAATTTGAAATAAAGTTTATTTATTTATTTTAATGATTTAATTTCAATTTATTTAATTTATAATTTATAATTTAATTAATTTTATTCAATTTCATAAATTTTAATTTACTATAAGTGGGTCATTACATACATCCCTCCTTCCAAATCCTTCGTCCCAAAGTTAGGGTTTCTAAAATATATTAATGATTATTATGAGTATATAGGTCTTTATATTACAAAATTGAATTTGTTTTCTTTAATATTTTTAATATTTTACAACTATAATATCCATGTTCTGCCTCAGTTGATTTTCAGCTATTCTATAATCATCCTATCCTTCCTAATCTCTTCTGCTCCCATCCTATCTGTCCTCTACTAGAGTATGCCATGGCGTCAGTTATACTGACATAACCATTCATAAACTCCAAGGATGACAGCATTGGCTATACCGACCTGATCCCTAGTAGGCATCCGACAGTCATCATCACATGTCTAGGGGAGTGTGACTCGCACAGTCCTCCCATGACTCCAGGGTTCAGAGGATAAACGATGGGCAACACCTCCACCCTTCCCAGTAGAATCAGGGTTAATACCCTATCATGGAATCTCTTTGAGCCTTAATTGTTCTGAAGTTTCTGTCATCACATGGTCATCTTGGTAACGATATTATCTGCAACATAAACACTTGTCTATACATTTATAAAATATGTATTCACATATTCAAAACAAATAGTTTATGTATAATTCGTACATGTTAACTACAACATAACATACTTGGTCACATTCTACTCATGTTATTAGCTTTCACATTTACAATATAATCTTTCTTTTATTTCTATTTCATTAATCATATTGATATGCATAAATGAAACAAAATTATAACATCTTAATTCCTATCAGAAGTAGAATTACTCAAATGATTAAACTTTACTTTGATAACTATAATTTAGTAAGATCAAGAACATATTCTGTCTTGGTATTCACGTATCAGTGGAATTAAACAGATAACATATCATAAGAATTCACGTTTATATGTGATCATTCCAAAATGGTTCTGAGTTTCTGATTTGAACTAAAGTAAATGTATACAAAACATGGTTTAAAGTTCTTCAAAATTGACACAAGTTGGGGTATTTTTGACATATGATTTCTGTATCTTCCCAAGTATCTGATCCAGGACTATACTTGTCCCACTGGACCTTAACTTGGTCTACCAGACGATTCCTGAGCTGTTGAATCCCTACGTTCCAGTATATGTAATGGTTCGACCAATACGATTCCTTCGTCCGATATCTCATACTTCCTATCAGTTCTGTGAGCATCAGCATAACTCTTTTGTCTATCCTGTGCTCTTTTTAACCATTGCTTAATTTGTTTTACCTGCTCCTCCATTTCTTGGATTAATTTTGATCCTACTATCACTCGATCTTCTAATCTGTCCCAACTTAATGGTGTTTTGCAAGATCTTCCATATAATGCTTCAAATGGAGGCATTCCGATTGAGCTGTGGTAACTGTTATTGTATGCAAATTCGACTAATGATAAGTACTTTTCCTAGTGTGATTGCTGATCCATAACATACATCCTCAACATATCCTCAACAAAGGTGAAGAAGAGATTAAGAAAGAAAAATTTAAGGTCAAGACTTTAAAGATTGGTGTTGAATTTGTTTCATTACAACTGGTGAATATGGGCTCTCACTAGGTAGTGTGTTCCCAGATGATAGTGAAGAATCAGTGAAGGAGTGTGCCATTCCTTTGGTGCTTTGATCACAGTAAGAATGCAATAATTGAGGTAGTTTGTTCAGAGTCCAATTTTATGCTATTTTTGAATGTTCAAAACCCAGTGGACATTAACGTCAGTAGTCAGTGAAATTAACATCGATAATGCAGTGAAGCATATCATAGGGGATAGGCAATAGTTTATATTTGTCACTGGATGAATTCAGTCAGAATGATGTAAGAATGCATGTTACATATGCCCTGGATGAAGTTTCTGCAATAGTACGTTTGCAAAGATTGCCATTTTATGTCTAAATAATAAATAAATAACTAATTTTAGTGAAACTCTAAGAAGTTTCTGTGGAGGAATTGGGAGAAATGCCTGTTCGATTATCAGAGAAATGATAAATCTGAAGCATAGTAGAATTTGTAGGTGTTATCAATATGCTTGAGCCATAGAATTTGAGAATTCAAACGCAAGGAATTTTTATTTATTTATTTATTAATTTCAGACTGCTCACGTGCTTACCAAATGGAAATCTCTGACCAAAATTCAATTTGTCATGGAAGAGGAGTTTGCAGTCATAGATGTAGAAATGGAGAATGATAATGAGTTTGTTTGGAAGAAAACACTTGGTACTGACATTATTAATAATTATGCTACAAAACGTTGAGGATCTGAAGGTTTCGTAATTGACATAATCAACATAGAGGGCAATTTATTTTAGAGAACCTGTGATACAATTCATAAAATTTTAGAAATCTAACTGACAGAATTGATGAGAGTACCTACTTGTATTCTTGTGGTTGATGATGCCTCAAGCTCCCGCTTCTGTTATCAAAAAGACCGAAACCACCCAGCCAAACTGAGCAGAACCTCGCTACTTAGCCTAGTAAGCTTCTCAATTGAAGCACACTGTTCCCCCATGCCCAGAAACCTCAGAACAACAAGGCTCAATTGTTTCTGATGATAAACTCTTTGTACAAATTTTCCTCCTCCTTCCCCCCTTTCCTCCAACCGTCTCTTCCTTCTTATAGGTCTCCATTTACCGACTTCCTTCATCTCTGTGTCCAAATTATGATACGTGTTGATTTTTATAAACAAAATCTGATTTTATTTTATTTGAATATCTTAATTTGAAATAAAGTCTATTTATTTGTTTTAATGATTTAATTTTAATTTATTTAATTTATAATTTATAATTTAATTAATTTTATTCAATTTCATAAATTTTAATTTACTATAAGTGGGTCATTACACTTGGTTTTTGTCAAGCTTTCCATTGAGGCAAGCCCAGGTGCACTACTTCCACACTATTGTATTATTGCTCCAACTACTTAACAAAATGGCTCAACCGGTTGTCTTTTTTGGAGTTTACATGGGTGTTCATTGAATGTTTTAAAATTCTGTGTTGCATGTGTTGTTTTTCTTTGCATATCACTGTTTTTCCTAATTAGTGACATTACATAATATAATGTCCCGACCATCTTTTGCATTTTATAGTATTCTTTTCTTTTGTTTCTTATTTGTGGCCATGATATACTTTTAACCTTTTTTTTGTTAGGTGCATCAACCTCCGAGGCAACATTTCTAGGGCCAACCCAAACATGTGGACAAGGTGAGGGGGTGCACCAGTGCCTTGTGAACCAAGTGGTCATGTGGACCCAAAGAGGGAAGATGATGAAATAGTGCTTGTAATGTGCGGAGGGGAGTGGAAAATGTGAAACGGGAAAAGGGACCGTGCTACCAACATTGGGGTTTTCCAAGTAATGCCCTTCTTGAAGCTATAAGGCAATAGGGGAGATCCTACAGGACTAGGATTGAGGATTAACCCCCCATTTAAAGTGAGGGAATAAGACTAGAGTCAAAATCTTTCCTTCTTCCAAGTCACCCACTAATCCATGCCCATAGTGCCCAAGGAAAAAGAAGCATACAATTGTAATTTCCCTTCCTAAATTAATTTGGGACAGAATTAATCACTACATTTTGGGGCCAATTTTTGAGGTGATGGGGACCATTCGATTATTATTAGTAGTCTTAGACTTTAGTACAAGTTATTTTGGTGTGGTTAAGTTATATGTGGGGGCCAACCACACTAGGAGAATACACACTCCCTAGTTCGAATTGCATGAGTGGGGAAGTCGATGGTTAAGTGAGGGGTCCACAATGGAGGGAAAATGGAGGGAAAAGGGCTCCATGAAATTTATAAAAAGAAGGTAGCTCTCCTCATTTCATCATCTTTGGCATATAGAATTTCTCTTTGGTTGCTCGAGTTGCTTAGTCAAGTCACTTGCTGTTTAGCAAGAGTTCTTCAAGCTAAGAGCTCACCCTTTCTTCGGGGGACTTCGAGTGCCACCCTAGGGAGGTTCATCTTCATTCTTTCGAAGGAGGATTTCATTGTGATTTCCAGTAGTTGCATTCATCGTCTCCAGGTGCTGCATATTTATGGAGGACGCAGTGAAGGGAGGTCGAGTTGTGCTTGTGGCATCTTTCAGAGGAGCTTTGCCTGGGAGAAATTCCGGAGATGAGGCATAAGTGTTTGCCTGCCATTTTGGTGAGTTTTGGAGCCGGGGGAGAGAGTTCCTATTTAGTGTGACTTTCGCACTTTCTGGGCCAGTGCAAAGGCAACATATTGTGCACACATGGGAGGTGGAGTATCGACTATTGAGGCTGATCTTTGCCGGGAGAGTTAAGGGAGGCACTTGTGGAGGAGATTGCTACTTTTCTGGAGCCTTGGAGGAGGATTTTGTTGGTATCTTTGCAGGTCGTATTCTTGAGTAGTCTTGGAGGGCATGGGGCATCTTAGAGGTCGATTTTGGGAGGTTGGATTCAGACCAAACCTTTTATGGGTTTTGGTCAAGGAGCTTGGGGTTAATTTTGCAGCGTTTTTTTAGCATCGGAAGTGGAGTTTCTAGCAGTTCCTTTCCAGCCAACAGTGTAGTTTTCTGGGCAGCGCAGAGCATTAAAGGAGCAGTCATTATCAACATTTGATATCATTGTCTTTCACATGGGTTCTGTCACGCTTGCCATTAAGGCAAGCCCGGGTGCATTTATCCATACTATTGTTCTTGCTCCATTGGATTAATGAAATGGCTTAGTTGGTTCTTACTTTTGGAGTTTTTATGAGTATTTGTTGAATGTTCAAATTTTCTGTGTTGTAAATCGTTTTTGCTTATTATATCACTATTTATCCCCGTTTGGAACACTATAATGGTATCAAAGCTCAGATCTTGGCTTAGCCGTGGGGATTTTCCTATGAGTGAGAAGGACGGACAGAACATTACTTACAGGAGGCGAAGGTACCGGAGTAGGGAGAGGGAGTTGGAGATCACTCCAGACACAGAGGATCATGGGAAAGCAGTGGTAGCAGAAGGCATGGGGGAGCCCAAGAGAAGAGAAGAGATTTCCTTTGACAGTTTCTTGAAGGCTCTGAGCGATTTGGCAAAGGGGCAAAAGGAGATGTTGGATGAGATAAAAATGCAGAATTGGGAGCGGAGCACTCACCGGGAGTTTCTATTTGGAGAGACATCGGGGGCCTCTCAACATCTTGATCATATTTCACCCACTGCGCAACCTCCATCATCAAGTGGGCCAACTCGAGCCACTCTATTTTCATTCTTACCTTTAGCACGAGGTGAACCGGGTGGAGTTGAGGATCAATGACCTATGGGGGAGCATTTCAGAGAGTGGCAGCCCATGGGAGCACACTTCAAGGAGGCACTATCTTTCAGAGACTTTTGCCAGCGCAAACAAAATGAGAAGGGGAAGGGCTACAAAGCCCATGGTACGCAAAACTATGAGCTGCAGTGCACCATTGGGAAGATGTACCTTCCCACCTACAATGGCACTACCAAGTGCATAACATGTGCTTGGGTGGAGAAGCTGGACACATATTTCCAGCTGAATAGGTTAATGGAGGTAGAGGCCATTAAAATGACCACATTGCATTTGGAGGGGGAGGCAAGCAACTGGTGGTTTCATGGCTTGTCCACTCTAGGGCATGCCAACTTGACCTCCTATGAGGACTTCACACAAAGAGTAGTCGAGCGTTTTGATCGGAGGGATCTAGAGGCTCACTTCAAGGAGTTGACCCAGCTCAGGCAGACAGGACATCCCGATCATTATATTTCAGAGTTCTTGAGGGTCTCAATCTTGGTGCCAGATTTTTCAGATGCTGGGAGAGTATACACATTTGTGGAGGGGTTGACAAAGCTGCTGTGGGGATTGGTGAAGTCACGCAGACTATCTACTCTTCTGGAGGTAGTGACTTGTACAAGAGATTTGCAGGGTCCATCCCCAAGACTCGTGCACCCTTTCCTCCACGCACTCCCTACCCTTAGAAGGGAGGTGACACTAGAGCGCCCACATCGCAGAGAGCAGCCCAAGGGCGGGGACAGTTGGATGATGCGACCAGGATAGACCTCAGGAGGAGGAAGTTGTGTTACATGTCGAGAGCCTTAGGCACCAGGCCATCGATGCACAACAGGGAAGGCTCATTACATCGAGGTCTTCTCGGATACCGATCAAGAGGATGAGGTGGAGTTGGAGCTTGGTGGGGGAGACAGTGAGGATCCAACAGAGAGGGGACCACCACCACCACCGCCACATGGGGGAGCGTCTTTTGCACCAGTTTGGGGAGTCCTAGGTTCTTTGTGTGGGATTCCTAAATTTTTGACCATGAGGATCCGAGGTATAGTGCAAGGGCAACGTGTCTCAGTTTTAGTAGATAATGGGGCCACCCACAATTTTATTGATGCTCAGATGGTCGAGAGGAGGGGCATCACCACTGCAGAGTTTGAGGGGTTTTCATTTCTAGTACCAGGAGACGAGACTATGCCGTGAACTCGATATGTTCCCTCTCTGACAGTGACCATGGGGAACTATTCGATGACAGACCACTTCTTCATGGTGGATGTACTAGACACCAATGTGGTGATGGGTGTCCAATGGTTGTATTGCCTTGGCCAAGTTACCACCGATTGGAAGCAGCTAGTGATGGAGTTTACTGGGCCAGATGGTAAGCATGTGGTTTTGCGGGGCATGCATTCTTATCCTCCACAAACAGTTTCAGCCCACAGGATGGAGGCCGATTTGAGGCATGGAGACATAACATCGACAATAGAGCTGAGGATTTCAGAGGCTAGGGGGAAGGCCAAGTCCAGACATACAAGCGATACTGGATAGATATTCGGTAGTTTTTGGAGACATATTGCGGGAAAACCACCTGAAAAAGGGTTCGAGCACACTATAGAGCTGGAGGTGGTGTGCAGGCAGTCATTACTACACCCTATAGGCATCCCAAAGCCTATAAGGCTGAGATTGAGAGGGCCATCAGGGAGATATTGGCATTGGGCCACATCAGACCGAGTTCTAGTCCCTTCGCTTCTTCGGTTGTGCTGGTGAAGAAGAAGGATGGGACTCTTTGCATGTGCATTGACTATAGGGCCCTTAATAAGAAGACATTGAAGAACCGATATCCCATTTTGCGTATTGATGAATTGATGGATGAACTTAGAGGAGCCAAGTAATTCTCTAAGATAGATTTGCAGTCTGGATATCATCAGATTCGAGTGAGGGAGAAGGATATTCCGAAGACAACCTTTAGGCGTCACTATGGGCATTTCGAGTTCTTGGTCATGCCTTTTGGGTTGACCAACACACCTGCTACCTTTCAGTCATGCATGAACCATGTGTTCAGAGGTCAGTTGAGGAGATTCGTACTAGTATTCTTTGATGACATCTTGATCTACAGTAGGACGCGGGAGGAGCACGTGCAACTTCTAGAGACAGTGTTGTGTATCTTGGAGGAGCAACAGTTCTAGGCCAAGATGTCCAAGTGCGAGTTTGGGCTGACAGAGATGCTCTACTTGGGGTACATCATAGGCGTTGATGGGGTCAAAGGTGCATGAGGAGAAGATCAGGGCCATTCGGGATAGGCCAGAGCCTAGAGATGTGACAGTGTTGAGAGGATTCTTGGGCATTTGTACTTATTGTTAGAAGTTCGTTAAGGGCTTCTCACAGTTGGTGGCACCCCTTACTGATCTAACTAGGAAGGGGTCCTTTGCATGGATAGATGGGGCTTAGGCAATGTTCGACCGCCTCAAGGAGGTGATGGGTTGTTGCCTAGTATTAATACTCCTGGATTTCACACAGCCTTTCACATTGGAGTGCGATGCATCGGGTGAGGGGATTAGAGCAGTCTTGTCCCAAGGAGGGCATCTAATCGCTTTTGAGAGCCCGAAGCTCCTACCACATGAGAAGTTGTATTCGATATACGACAAGGAGATGTTGGCCATAATGCATGCATTGGCCAAGTTTAGATAGTACTTGGTGGGCAACTGGTTTCGGGTGAAGACGGATCACAATAGTTTTTGCCACTTCATGGGGAAACAAGGCCTCAATGATAGGCAACAGAGATGGGTCAACAAGGTACAGGCCTATGATTTCGAT